>BPTQ01000003.1:240855122-240931425 GCA_019973895.1 Chrysanthemum seticuspe | reverse complement strand
CTACTCTGATGAGAAGATATCATGATCCAGAATGTGAGCATGTCGGTCCTAAAGTCACAACATCACATAATACCAACACCACAAAGGATGTGTCAGAGATTGTTGATAGCTGATGATCTCAAATGATGGCTCAAAATTATTATCACGTGGATCAGTAAAAGACCTCCACTTGAAGTAACCAAACATGCAATGTGAAGAATCAATAACTACGAGCTTAGGAGCAAAGGACTACATCAAGAATGCAAGATCAATTGTTAATGTATTATCTGGTTGTATTCAATGTATTTTTGGTACATGATTGAGGTGACCTCCCTTAGGGGGAGATTGTTAGGAATTAGAAATTCCCGGTATTAAAGAGTCGGTCACCTCAAGTATATGTAATCATTAGAAAGCTCGTAGTCGTAGTTACTTTAAGTTAAGTAGTATTTAGTTAAGTAACACCGTGGAGGACGGACGGGTCTTTACCCACTGTATGCCTGATCCACAGCCCGATGTGTGGCGATTTATGTAAGACTATAAATACTCTCTACCTTCCAAGGTAGAGAGTTGGAGCTCATAATAATATCTTTCACTTTCTCTCACTAAGTTCCCTAAACCTCTAACTTTCTCTCTCTAGAATTCCATCTATATGCTACTTTGTGTTATGGTTTGATGTGTATGTGAAAAGTTATATCTTACATATATATATATATATATATATATATATATATATATATATATATATATATATTATATATAAAAGGAGGCATGCCACATATAATGCCACGTGGCATCCAATAATGCCACGTCCTAATTCCATGTCATCGAAATTAATGCCACCTCGGCAATCAGAATTTAGGTGATTTTCGCAAATTTGGATAATATTTTTGGGTATTGCAAGAATCGAACTTGAGCCTCTACATTCACAAAGGAAGACTTCAACCAATGAACCAACCCAGATTTTTGTGTTAGATAAATCAAAACAATAATGTCATGCTTAACTAACTCCTCATTCTGTGAATGCAATTTAGAAATTCAAATAAGCTAAAAATATGTGATTATCGGTTTTACTGGCCCATCTAATTCCTTTTCTTTGGCACAACAAAAATGAATGATTTCTTCAAGCCCAAGCACAACCATATATGGAAGAAAATTCAAGATCTCAAGCTGCTATTTCAAAAATCAACCCATCTTAATTAATAAACCCTAATTTACAAATTGTAAGTAAAAATTCTGCATTTGAAATCATCAGTGATCATATTAGGGTTTTTTTTATATTTCACATTTATTATGCATTACTAATTACTAATGATTTATTGCGTGTTTTTTAAATTAGGTATTCAAATTGGTGATTGGAATTCACTATGCACCTTATTATCTGGTATAGTTTTAATCTCTAATTTTAATTTTTATACTTGAGGTTAGTTTTAGCCCCCAATTTGAAAGTGATTCATGATATTAGTTTATGCACGCAACATGTTTGATGAAATCGCCAGGCTTACGATGAATAAATTAATTATCTTTGGTGAATTCGTTTTGCCTTTCTTGCACATTGGATATTATGGCCAAATATTTGAAGCCATAAACAAGACCAAGGGTGGTTTTTTGAGGTATATCATACATATCATAATGCAAATTCATTGGTGTTATTCTCAATTGAAGACTTGCATTCACTGTATTTTTTTCTAAGCCCTAATATGTTCAAGTACACACGTATAAGAATATTGATTGGCTGTCTTTATGCTGTTAATATCAATTATCATTCTCTCAATGCATACATTAACTAAGTATTATATATAATTTTTTCTCTACAGGAATATGATGACCGTGAATATGCAATTCTTTGGGCAAATAATAAAAAGTTTATGAAAGCACTGAATGTAAGAGAGGTATGTTAATTTGTTAACCAATAAACTTCAATTATGTATGTACAGAGTAAAAATGGCATCTCATAAATATATAATTTTATATAACAAAATGTTAGGACAGATTCATGATATATTTTTTGTAAAACCTATGAATCAAGGGATCTAAATTTGAAAGAGATTTAGTATGATGAGAGTCTTATGATAAACATACATAAGACAAAAAATGGACTTACCACTTCATTATGGTTGCCAATGTTCAGGATATGATATGAAGCTTAAGGTGAATTTGAGGTTATCATGGTTCTACCCAAATAGTTATCAAGCTATTTCGAAGGTAAGAATTGATGAATCACCTTAGTTTATGTTTTAGTTTAAATTCATTGTGGGGGTTTTGAATTAATGGTCATTTTAAGTGGTTATAGAATGGGTTATGATGATTCCATGGGTGCTGCTGACACTACGGCTGATATTAGTCGTGCATTGGATCATATGGCGGGTGCTTCGTCTCACACTAATGTTTGCTGCTCTATTATTTTACAGGGTATAAATGATCCATTTTAACTTCGTTTGGTAACTTGCGTGAAAATAACCATCACACACAACTATATTGATGTACAATGCTGCTTTAGGTATGAACGAAGGGGCAAAACAGAGTTGCAGTAGGTTGCGCAAAAATAATAGCAAAAAACGTTCCATGCTACAAGTTATTTAATTTTTACTTTTATATATTATATCTACGAACTAATGTCTCCATTCATTTATATAGCTTATTTTATTGATTCAGTGTATACACTCATTTATTAGGCCTGGAACGATTATGGTGTTCTCAACTTCTTGCAAGCATTGATGGAGAAGTCTTCGATTATCCAGATTTTAGAGCAAGAAAAAGAAGGTATTGAATATACACAAATATTTCAAAACACCCTCTACCTCTTCTCAACATACGATATCATTTGACAAAAAAGAATAATTGTAATCGACTGTTGACGTCAGAAACATTTGAGTGTTTATGGTTTCTTTAACCGATATAACAACATTTGGATCTACTTCTAACTTACAGAATATGACTGGATAATATATGTCCAGTTTTAAATACCCAGTTGAAATGATAACATCAACTAAAAATATATTTACATTGATAATTACTTAGTAACTAGATATATCAACCGCCCACTGGTATCAGCAAAGAGCCCACTGGTATCAGCAAAGAGGCTTATGACCAGAAAGGAAAGAAAAAAAAGAAACGCCAACTATTAAAAGTTCAACAATAACTGAAAAAGGTCATTGATGTTGTTCAAAAAATAAGTAACCGAAAAAGGACAAGCAAAAACTTGTCTAAAATATGTATTCCATTCCATCATTTCTGTAATCTGTAACAAACTTTCTAAACCTTCCCCCAAACATCCCAACTGAAACATATTTACAGTTGAATCCACTGTAAACCCTAATTACCTTCCAATCATCTGTCCTTATCAAATGAAAAAATTTCTTTCTTTAGTCTAAAATGGGCGGAACGGCGCCCTGAGAACCAGCCATATATCAGAGAAACGGGAAACACTCGGTGAAAAATATCACTCTGAGTTGAATAAAATTTAAACGATGAAAATAAGAAAGGGGATATGATGCTACTGTTCAAGAACCCCGAAATTCTGTTTCTCGTCTTGCAATTGTTGGAAGACGGAATCCATTTCTGGAAATGCTGACATTAGCAGTAGCTCAAGAAGATCAAAAGCTAACTGCTTTAGGAAAACGGAAGACTGGCAAAACAAGAAAAGAAACCTATCAGATTTTTTAAAAGCAAATCATAATTGCAATAATAAGAAAATAGAAATGGTTTGGTTGCTTTTAAATTAATAAGAATAATAAAACTACATAAAATTGGTCGTTACAGGTACAAATCTCATTCAAGATATACATGAAGTGGTATAATAGGTGTGTGAATATTTTCCATTCTAAGGTTGGGTAACGGGTCAAAATGTGAAACTTTTTTGTTCGGATTATAAAGAGTCCTGTCCGCTTGACGAGTTTCGACTTTTAATTTACTTTTAGAAATGGTCTGTAAGCACTTATTTTTAACTTGTATAGTTGTATAGATAAATAAAGTGTTAAACGTCCTTGCAAAAAGACAGTTTAATACATTCCAATAGATTTCGAATGAGTTTCGACCTGTTTGACCCGTTTCCTATTATGTAAGATCTTTTGGATTAACCCATTTGACTAAATAAAAAGAATAAACAAGATGACCCATTTGTATGTAAAATGGGTCCGAATTGATTGAAGATGTTAACAAATGTAATGTTGATGGTATTAATCAAACGTATATTCTTGTCAAGATGCAAGTCATACTGATACATTTAAGAAGTAATGTCCAGTTTCAAAGAAATGAAGCTCACCTGAACAAAGTAATAGATATTTTGGACACACTGCTCATACTTCTTTCGACCAAAAATACTTACAACAGCTGCTGGTGCTTTATCTACATAGTAACAAAGTTCCACGTGCGTGCTCATAATTAGGCATACAATCTATAGAACAAAGCTATAATGATGGATATGGTGATGGTGGGATGAGGACACGAGGTGTATAATAAGTTAAATATTGATAACATTATTTTGCTAAGTATATATTTTCCTGTATAAAATGATTTATAATTTGAGTGACTCTCGACCCGCTTGACTCATTTGATCAATTTGAACTGTTCTTTTTAAGCTAGAATTTAATTAGAAATATTTCTACCCCATTTGTGTAATTTACAACCCTCATGATTGGGAGTGTTTCCGTCATTATCTCGGCTGTTTGCTAGAAGATGGATGTAGTTTGTCTACGGCAGCTAATAGCCCTTCAACGCAGGTGTCAACATCAATGGACTGCCAACATAGGCACTTGGCTGATGATGTGGTAATGGTATGCATCTTTATCATTTTTTATATATCTCATACATGTTTTTCTAATTAGTCTTTGAAGTTTATGGTTTACAAACTTCTTGTGCAGTTTGATTCTCGCAAAACAAGGGCCCCCAAGTTTGTGGAAAATCTACCAATAGAAGTAGGTAATAATTCTATAAGAGGCCCGGGATTGGCGAATCTTAAATTGAAAGGAGGAAATTATTATTTCGAAAGGGTAATGTTGATAAATTTATGGAAGACCTTATTCTATACTTTTCGAGGTATAATCTGATGATTATGTTTCTTCCTACATATTAGTATAAAGTTGTTAGGTCACTAGTTTTACAACACAAGCATCAATACAAGAAATAGAGAAGAGAAGAGATTGGTAGAACACGTTAAACACACACACACGTAAAGCTTATAAAACCGGTTATGCGTAAAGTGTAAAGAAGTGAATAAAATGAACAACCAACCCTCAAGTGAGGGTTATTGCATGATATATATAGGAGGGAAGCTAGGGCAACACTCCTAGTTCCCATCTTTTCTCCTATGGGCTTGGGCCTAAGCTCATGGGCCTTCTACATAAGCTTAAGGCTAATAACAAACATAAAGGCCATATTTAAGCTAACTATTACATATGAATCACTAACACTTGATTTAGGTTTAGGAGTGATTCCAACAATCTCCCCCTAAGTGTTGGTGATGAATGAATATGAACGGTGAAGGCTTTGATGTAATAGTAGCTTTGACGTCTTCTGACATTCTTCTTTCTTATGAGAAGAATTGCCTTGATTTGAACAATCTCCCCAGTTTAACTTTGTTCTTTGATCATTGTTCTTTGTGATGGTAGTGATAGTATGTTGTTGTTTGCATCAAGTCTGCCTCAGGTCTGCTTCGCTGCTCCAGTGTCTCCACGTCATTCTTCAACATGCTCATACGCTCTTTAACGTTGGATAATAGTACTGATGAAGTTCTTTAAGTCTTTAACTTGGTAGATTCTTTGGATTGACGAAGAATCATTCTGACTTTTGTGTTGCTTTTGGATACAACTTCCATTAGTGATGATGTTGGCATGAGCATGTGAAGAATCTGCACGATCATTCCGCTCCAGAGCTTCCATAAGAAGAAAACATGAATACGGTTAGTAATAAGCAGTTTCCGGCACTTACAAGTTTGAACTTCGAGAGTGTTAACAGCATAGTGTGAAAACACAACTCTAATTCTCACAAAGGCCGTTCCTGAACTAGAGTCCCAGAAGTGAGATAACGTGATGTACCGAAGTACATCTACAGTTCAGATGAGTCGTTGAGGTACACCGAAGCATCACCTCAAGACTGTAGACCGTTTGAGACACACTAAGCGTAATCCACGGGGATTTACCGAAGTGACCTGCTGTCAGGACTGTTTGATATTGACCCTGGCAGGAGTTTCCATTCAATCACTGAGGATCACAGTTGTGAACCCCTCATAAATGTTCTCGACAGATTGCTAAGATATGTGAAGGACTCGATAACGTACCACTGATGTTCTTATTGTTGAACACCAAGTGATGAAATTTCAAGTGTACCTAAGAGATCTTTTGATGAATCTCGTGGCTCTAGACTCAATAGTGCGTTTTGGTTTTCCTGAGCGGAGACTAGGGAGAGGGTCTCCTTCTTCAATACCAGCGATCTCTAATAGAAAGCCAGTAGTTTACGTAGGGTTCCATGTGAGAATGAAACAAGCTTCTGTTGAAAGAAACTTGAGTGGCTAAGAAGGTTTAGTGCATGCATCACTAGGTCCATGACGACTTTTAATCTTCAATACCGGCGTCACTAAGTGACAACCAGTAGCATATGAATTGAACCCGCTGTCTGCCCTAAGTTGAATAATTTGGAGGGCTATTTCTTTTCACCCTTTTCTTTGCATTTCTTTTTAATTCTTCAACTCCTTCTTTCTCCGATTCTCATTTTCTCCTTTTTATAATCATACCTAAGGACTTCTAAGTGCTAACTATTTGTGATGTCCTTGGGTAGATCCCTCCGGCTCTGGCGGATCATAGGACGGTTATTCCTAACCTTAATCTCCTTATAACTACATTGCCATAAAACCATTTTTCATGAAAATCTCTCAAAGTGTTTGTGAATAAAGAACATGTTTGAACACTTCAAGAGTTTTAGATTTTGAGAAATACTCCCCCTCCACATGTGCTTAAGAGTTTTTACAGAAATCTGCACAGTGAGGAAAGAGTTCGCACTTTTGAATTGATCGACTCAAGATAGAAAATTCCCCGAGGGACACGGTTACGTTGCATAGTTAAAGAGATATATTGTCAGCTTTTAGGTGACAACTAGCTCTAATAACTACCTTGATGGTGTGGACAAACCTCGAAAGGTTGTCAAACCCGTCAAAGTTCATGTCTATCAAGAGCTTCTCGAATAGGTACAATTTACTTGGATAAGTCTTTGGAAGAAAAATCTTTTCAATGTAAGACTGTTCAGATCCCGTCAATTCATGGGTTGAAGTCTTTTCACACGATGATTCAATAGCAATATCACAACATATTTCTTATCACATATTTTCTCCCCCTCAAAAATGGCATATCAATGTTGTTTTTGAAGAAGTGTTGAGAATAAATATGACCATTTTGAGTTTTGTGGGAAAAGTACCACTGAGAACACTTTTGTGAAAAAAGATTTTAGTCAAATACTCCCCCTCAACAAGTGATATAAACGGTTGAGGTTTTGAAAATCATAAGGGGAAGTACTTGTTCTTTTGAGCAAAACCTTGAAAAATGAAAGGTTTGATAGGTTTTACTCAAAAGTAAGAAGCTTTCGCTCCTTTTATAAGGAGTGTGGCACTGAAGCGTACCACAGGGTCCTTTCTTGACAAGAACGGGTTGTACACTAATATGTGTGCACAAGCCATAGACAAATTTAATCACACATCCAAAATATTATGAAATAGAAGCAGTTCAAGGGGTACCAGGAAGTCCAGTGATGTTTCCAGGAGTGCGAACAGGGCGTTGATAGCCGGTGATGTTAATCCTGGGTCGACCACCAACAAAGCTTTCCAATGTTCTGAACTGATCCCTTCGATACAACCTTTCATCAATCATTCTGATGATCCTCTGAACATCCCTTTTGTCCTGAGAGTTCCATTACTTTTGAGACCCTATGCCTTCATATATCACCTTCAACCGATAAGCCAATCCGTCCCTAACCTTCTTCAAAGTGTGATCCCCAAACTTGTGAAGATCTCTACACGGCATCAAGCAATTTCGTTGAAGTTTACTGCGATAAACGACGCCGAATGGTTTGCTGACGAGTGTGTATTGTGGAATCTGGTTGATGTCGGGAAGATCTAGCTGAGGTGGAGTGAAGTTGACACGGGTCTGATATGATTCAACTGCAAGTTGAAGATGTTCTAAACGTTCCTGTATGACTATGCTTCTGATGAATATTACCAAGGACTTGATGTATTCACGTTGTACTTCAGTCGAGAATTGTCTCATGCGTCCATGTACTTTGGCAAGATACAGATCTTCAATGTCGTTGAGAGACAAATTCTGAAAGTCCGCTTCACTGAATGCATAATCTCTTTCGTCTTGTCTTTTGACCATGATATTCTTGAGAAAAGTGTAGTCCCATTTAGACGAAAGATCAACATGTTTAACAACAACGATTCCTTTAGTATTGAACACTTCATTTTGAGACTTCTGAACTTGGCAGCTTCTGTAGTAGATTCGTCAGCGTTCTGGCCAATGGTGAATCCCATACATTGCATCACAGTCATACAATTCCACATTGTTAGGAAACATGTGGGTAGCCTTTTCCTCGATGGCTATGCAATTTGAGTATATGGCTGCCGGGAATGGAAGTGTCAGAGATGTAGCATATTTCCTTGAGTCATCACTTCCGTGTAGAAGAAATTCCAAGTATTTGTTGAAGAAATAGCGAAATGGAATCTTAGGTTGATCTGGTTGGCCAATTGTCGGTAGAGG
This sequence comes from Chrysanthemum seticuspe, assembly GCA_019973895.1. Taxonomy (NCBI): domain Eukaryota; kingdom Viridiplantae; phylum Streptophyta; class Magnoliopsida; order Asterales; family Asteraceae; genus Chrysanthemum; species Chrysanthemum seticuspe. The sequence continues at coordinate 240,922,708 of BPTQ01000003.1, read as the reverse complement.
TTTAGACCAGTCGGTGTAATATGGAGGATTGTCCCGTTTGGTGAAGTCGATGTTTGCTTCTGGGTTGAGCCAATCCATATTGTTAGACATGGCTCGTGCTATATTGTCAAGGTGATACTCAACTTCAATAGCACTTTCCGATCTGTCTTTGAGAAGTTGAAATGCTTCATTCTTGATTCGCTTCAACTCGGATTTCGTCATCTTCTTCACACGGAATTTTTCTTGCAAGAACTTAGCATGCTCCAATGTATTACCGTCTACCAGTTCTTAACCTTCAGCTGGATAGGGGGTGGAATTAACAATTGTAGAAAACCATTCAAATTCTTCTGTGTCATCTTCATCTAGCCATGATACGACGTTAGCTTTGGGCGCCTTCTTCTTCTTTTTCTTAGGCCTGGATGAGGATTCTGGTTTCTTAACTTTGTCGGGAGAGGTGGGTTGTTGTTGGGGCTCATGGAATTCCTCATCGTCACCACCCGTATACTCAAAGTGATCACCGGTTTTCTGAGTCTCGGGTGGTAACTCAGAAGAATCCTGAGGTTTTTCAGTAGTAGAATGAGGAGGAGACCTTTGTTGTGCTGGAGTCCGTTTGGGTGGAGGTTGCGTAGAAGATGATTCACCAGACTTCTTCGAGCGCTTATGCTCGTCATTCTTATCCTTATCCTTATCTTCATCGTCGCGTGGACGTTTCGGCCTTTCAGCTTCTTTTCGGCATGCTGATTTGAGTTGATATTCCAACAATGCTTCAAGTAATTTACCTTCGTGAGAGGCAAGTGTTGCAGATCGTTTGGACATTTGAGCTACCAGCCGGTCAACTAACTCAGCATCTGAGAATATTATGGGATCAACTGGATTGATGTTCACGTGCATTGGTGTTGATTTCATAGTCTGCTTGGCCAGATGAAGTAGATTCGGATAGAGTTGTTTGGTGAACAACTCCTTTGTAACTTTAGGAACAATGTCAAGAAGGTACTGATGAGTGTACCCTTTGATCATTTCGTCCATTTCCCTTGAAGACCATCTTTCATGAGCTTCTGTACATACTCCCTTTCAACTTTCATCTCGTCATTCTCGTCATGAAGGTACTGTATCTGATCAGCGTAGAAATTCATCTTCCTGTAGAGCATGTCTTTCTTTCTGACTTGTTTGACAGCGTTCACAATTCTTTTATGAGTATGAGAAATCCAAGATCGAGTTGGCTTCTTCACTGATTTGGATGTTGATTTGGTTGATCTTTTTGATGGTGGTGGTGAGGAATGAGAAGATGAATCCGATGAAGATGAGATGTGAGGAGACTCCGGGTCCTTTGATGGTTCAGAAGTTTTCTCCTTAGACTGTACGGGACTGTTAAGAAGAAACTTTTCATAATCAACATCTTCATCATTTCCAGACTTAGCTTCTTCATCAGCTTTATCTTTCTCAGACTTCTCAGTATCAGGTTCCTCAATGTCAAACTTAATAGATTCCTCCTGTTGCTTTTGTTGTTGATCAAGAGTGGTGGCACCAGTTCCCTTATCGGGTCGATTAACCGCATCAGGATCTGGTGTAGGTTGAACTTCACCACTTGACCCTCCGGGGCCACCTATTTGATCTTTGGCAAATTTCTCCGCAACTTGTTGGAGTCTAAAAAATTTGAACTTCCTCCTGTAATCAGTTTCCAGTGGCTCTTCTTCTGAGCTTTCCTCTTCATAAGGCACAAGTACTGGAGTCTTCCCTTTTTCTTGGATAGTTGGTGGACTGGGAGGTTATGCTACTGAAGGAGGTGCTTCGGTAGCAGATTCGGAGTAGAAGACCTCTTCATCTGATTGTGTATCTTCAGAGCTTTCGTCCACTAGCTTTCTTTGTGGTTCAAGCTTTGGATGGGAATAGGACCAGCTTCCTTGGAAGGAACAGTCTTTTTACCAGGAGGATTCCTCTTGGGGAACTTCCTCTGACTTTCAGTGCTTGCAGCACTTCCCGCACTGCCTCTTCTGGTTCTCCGTGTAGGTGTTCCAGAAGACTTCTCATCGAGATGACCAACTTTGCCTACTTTAACTGCTTCCAGATACCTTTTGTATGTGTAGAGCTTTTTGATTTCGTCAGACAGAAGGTGATCAGGTAACACAGCACCCTGTTTCTTTGTTGTTGATTCCTTGATTCTGACTGATAGAATAGGCTAAGACAACATGTCATGATTTTTGGGGTCATTGAGCCTCTTGGGAATATCAGGATGAAGCCCAAGTGCTATCTGGATCAACAGTTTAGTGTATCGGACATAGGGAATTTTTGAGCCAAGCTTTTTGAGAAATGACATCATGTCATCCCATATCAGAGCTTCCAGTTCGATGTGCTTCATGTTGATTAATGACCAAAAGATTTGCAGTTCCATGAGCTTGGGATGCTCATAGCCACTATCACGACCAGAGATAGATTTGGTGATGATGATGTAGAGAGTTCTCCACGGTTGAGGAATGTTCTTAAGTTCCACATGAGAATGCTTAGAGATAGTTCCTGAAGCTTCATCATAGCCAATATCAATCAAGAATTGTAAAACTGTCTCTTCAGCAGGTGTGGCATAGAAGTCGGTTGGCTCGATGTCAGGGATGAGAAGAACAGCCTGTAAGTCTGTATGTGTGATGGTGACCTGTTTGTGATTGATCGTCACTGTCACCGCACTTTGACCTTTGACCCTTTGCATTGAATTCCAAAACTGGTGAATGTAGATCTCCGGTATTGTAGCAGAATGTGAGAGCATATTCTGGTAAGGATGATTCTTTAGAATATCCACATCAATCAAACAGGAAGATTCTGAACAGGTGAGGGTTTCAAAGTCAACCCGAAGGTTGTTCTTTCCAATCTTCCTCGGATAGCCATTAGGGAAGATATCAGCCATTGTGAGAACATCTGGTGCATCCAAATTCATTTGAGCAGCCATGTCGTGATCTGAAATAACATTAGCCAAAAGAACCAACATATCAAAAGACATTATGTTAGTCAACAGAAGGTTTTATTGTCTAATTATTGAATGTACAATGTCAATGATTGTTACGAGTCCAAAGTCACTTGTTTGTTCAATAGTCCAATGACGTCGTGATAAGTTTCGTGAGTTAGTTAACTTTAAGTTTTAAAGTTTATGTTATCACTTATTTAAGACAACATATTAAACGTTTAAGCTTATTAGTGACAATATTGGTTTCGTGACGTTATGATTTATTTATTAACAAGTTTGCACCCGTAACAATTCATAATGAAGGTTTGATCAAGGCTTATGCGTAGAAATGGTAGCTTATGCGTAAATAGGAGAGGTATACGCGTAGACGAAAGCTTATGCGTAGGATCCTGACTTACGAGTAAGAAATATTACGCGTAGGAACAGGGGACCTTAAGCGTAGAGCTTACGCGTAGGCGTATAAAAATCTTACGCCTAAGGCTTACTCGTAAGAGTAGACCTTATACGTAGAGGTCACTGTTTATGCATATCCTTCACAGGATACGCGTAGTCCCTTTGTAGAACCTTACGCCTAAAAGCTATGCGTAAGATTACTCTTATGCATAACATGCTACGCGTAAGGTGATCCTTATGTGTATATGGTTAACAACCTTGATTGTGATTTTTATAAGTAGAAAACCTGAAACAACATCATCATAACATCAATATTAACACTAACAATCATTCTATAACAGATCATGGTTTGAAAGCATATCAAACATTTACGCGTAAACCAAAACCCTAATAGTTTATGAATTACGCGTATGAAATCTAGCCATAGGATTTGCACCAAAGTTTTTCTGGTAAGTCTAGAAATCCTATAGAGTTGTTATATCCAAGTTTTAACATCAAACAAGTCATGAATCAAAAATACCCAAACCGTATGAACATAAACCCTAAATTTAAATTTCTTAACTTTTTATGATTCTGGGCAAGTTCTGGGCTTTAATATGATCAATTCAACTTTAAAACAACCTATTATAACAAATTTTTATCACCAAAAACGTTCTCATTTGAAAATACCCAAAACGACTCATGAACCCTAATTTTGAAGATCAATCAATTCGTGTTTCTGGGTGGATTTTGAGGATAAACATAGTATCATTGATGTTAATGAAACGTTTTGACACAATTATTTTAACCACAAACACACACCAATGATTGTGTGTTCATACGCTTATGCGTAGAACACATAATCATTCATATCTTTCGTTTTAGCCGTTGGATTTGCATAAAAATCAAAACCCTTGCTTGTAATAACGTTTAGATTACGAAAACACTTACAATATGATGATCAAAAACACGGATTTGAAGCTTGATTATTAGGCGTAGGATGAGTTAGTTATGTGTATTAAATGTGAGGATGAAAAGTTAGGTGGGAAGTTTTATTAAAATAACTTTTGGATTTTGACAGTTTTAGTCCCTCCACCTTTTCCATTTTCATCCAAAGCCTTTTAACTTCCATTTTGGTTACCAAATGATAGATTTTAAGAAAGAAACTTGACGACACTCCCCCTCGACTTAAGAAATAATGAAAGGTTATAAATTTTAGTCCGAGGAGTGTCATTGAACCAGAAAATGTGACCACCATTTTAAAGAAACAACCAGGATAGGATAACATGCAAGTACACAGATGTTTTGAAACCGTTAAGTATTTATTTTCTCCCCCCAACACTTGATCCAAAAAAATACTGAATTTTGAAAGATTTGAGTGTTGACGGAAGAAATGTACTTGCCATGTTTGAAGAAATATGATAGAAGAATATTTTTGTTGTTTTATCTGATTTTCTATTTTTGTATTTTTTTTTTGAAAAATTATTTACAAGAGAGATTTTGGTGTTTGACTGGTTTTAAGAGTTCATCCAATTCCTCGTGAGTCAAACACCGCATACCAATCCGGTGGACCAACTCATTAAACCTAGCGGGAGGCAAGGCTTTGGTGAGTAGATCTGCCAATTGGTATTCTGTACCCACGAAGTATAATTCAACTGTACCCTGTTCCACGTGGTCCTTGATGAAATGATAGCGAAGATCGATGTGCTTTGATTTCGAGTGCTGAACTGAGTTGCACGAGATCGCAATGGCACTCCGATTGTCGCAGTACATCAGGATTTTGTCAAATACGTAACCATAGTCTTTGAGTTGTGTTCTCATCCAGATGACTTGAGCACAACACGCCGACATGGCTACATATTCTGCTTCGGTTGATGACAGCTATGTACAATCCTGCTTCTTCGATTGCCAGGACACCAGTTTGTTACCAAGAAATTGTAGTGCTCCTGAAGTACTTTTTCATGAATCTAAACATCCTGCGTGATGAGCATCTGAAAAAGCGATTAATTCAAAACCAGAATCCTTCGGATACCAGATCCCCAAGTTAATGGTTCCCTTGATGTATCGGAGGATTCTTTTAGCCTCAGAGAGGTGGGTTTCAGTTGGTCTTGACTGATAACGGGAGCATAGATAAACGGCAAAGACAATGTCAGGTCGGCTAGCTGTTAGATACATGAGAGACCCAATAATACTTCGGTATTTGGTAGGGTCCACTAATTTCTCATGTAAATCAGCGTCTAGCTTCTTGGTATGAGTCATTGGTGTGGCATAAGTGTCACAGGTTTTCATTCCAAATTTGTTTAACAATTCAAGGGCATATTTGGACTGACTCAAGAAAATACCACGGGGTGATTGATGAACTTGCAGTCCTAGAAAAAACGTAAGTTCACCCATCATGGACATTTCAAAATTTTTCTTCATTAGTTTTGCAAAAGCGATTGAGTACTTTTTATGTGTAGACCCAAAAATGATGTCATCCACGTAAATTTGAACAATTAAAATATGTGCCCCGTTATATTGTATAAAAAGAGTAGAATCGACCGAACCTTTGTTGAAATTATTGGCAATAAGGAAAGATGATAGCTTATCGTACCATGCCCGAGGAGCTTGTTTGAGACCATACAGAGCTTTGTTCAGTTTGTAGACATGGTTCGGGAACTCGGGATCAACGAATCCTTCTGGTTGGCTGACATAAACCGTTTCTTTCAGTTGTCCGTTGAGAAACGCAGTTTTGACATCCATCTGAAAGACCGTCATATTCATATGAGCCGCGAACGCGAGAAATATCCGAACAGCCTCAAGACGAGCAACCGGAGCAAAAGATTCTTCAAAGTCTATTCTCTCTTCATGACGATAACCCTTAGCAACTAGACGTGACTTGTTTCGGATTACGTTCCCTTCAGCATCCAATTTGTTTTTCCAAATCCATTTGAGACCAATGACGTAGACCCCTGTTGGTCGTTCAACCTGTTCCCATACTTCAAGACGTTTGAATTGGTTGAGTTCTTCTTGCATGGATTCAATCCAAGTATGTTTTTTCATTGCGTCTTTAATGTTTTTAGGCTCAGATTGGCAGACAGTGAGTGCATAAATGCAATGTTCACCATCTGTGTGAAGACGTTGTCTCGTAACGACTGGTTGATTCGGGTTGCCAATAATATTTGCCAGAGGATGGTCTTTTGTCCATCGATGTGTAGAGGGTTGATGTTGGTATACATTGTGCAGATTCTGAGGATTTAAATGGTTTGTTGATGATTCCGCGACATCAGGTGCAGCAGTGTCATTAGCAAACGGGTTAAAGAACGCATTTGGATCAAAATCTGCAGGTGGGGGTACTTCATTAAGAACATCATCAGCCTGTTCATCATTGTTGGAAGCTTTTTGTTCAACTGTTGTGGTGGAGTCAACTGGTGGTGCTTCGTCAACAGTAGTTGTTGTATCAGGTGTATCAGGTATAAGAGTAGTATCAGGTTGAGCAGCGGAAACAGCGGATACACCTGGAGCACGTTCATTAATATCGTCACTGAACAGCGGAGCAAATAACCTTTCCATTTGTTGACGAGTGAGCTGGGGGCTTTGTGCAGCTGATGATGGGGTTTGGGGAAAGTTTAAACGGTTGTGACCGGGTTCCAAGCTGTTATACTCAGAAGCCATTTCCGTAAGTTCATCAAAATGAGCATGAATCGTTTCCATAACCTTCTTTGTACGACGATTCCAGATCCGGTAACCTTTAGAATTCTCACAATATCCAATAAAGACACCAATGTCAGCTTTGGCTTTGAGCTTTCCAAAATCATCACGATCATTATTCGGATAGCATAGGGATCCAAATACATGAAAGTGTTTGAGATTCGGTTTATGGTTGTGGAGAAGCTCAAAAGGTGTTTTGTTATGGCGTTTATTAATCATCGAACGGTTTTGAGTATAGCATGCAGTAGATACAGCTTCTGCCCATAAGTAATCTGGAAGTTTAGCATTGATTAACATTCGTGCAATAGATGTCTGATGCTCAATTCCCAGTTTCTCATAAAATTCATGAAGAGTTTGGTTAACAAATTCAGTTCCTTTGTCTGTTCTTATTTGGCGGACGGTGTTCCGGAGCTGAACTTGAATTTTTGTGAGAAAGGTGATGATCATTTGTGGAGCTTGGTCTTTGCTTCGAAGAAAGTATACCCAAGTTCATCATGAATAGTCATCAACAATTACTAAGATGTAGCGTTTGCCATTGATCATTTGCACGCGCATCGGGCCACACAAATCCATGTGAAGAAGATGAAGCACATGCTGAGAGCTGTGTTCTACCTTTGAAGGAAAATGAGCACGAGTGCTTTTCCCTTGTTCACAAGCTGAGCAAAGATGATCTTTAGAATACCGGAATCGTGGGAGACCTTCAACTAGTTTGTGTCGAGCAAGATTGGTTATAGTTTGAAAGTTTAAATGTGAGAGACGACGGTGCCATAGCCAGGATTTTGTTGATGTTGCCTTTGAAAGTAAGCAGATGGGAGATGAAGCAACCATGTCTTGCATAGAGATAGTGTAAAGACTTGAGTTACGAGAGCCAGACATAAGGTCGTTTCCTTGTAGATCACGAATGAAACAAGATTTCTCCCTGAAAGCAACCTCCAAATCTCCATGACAAAACTGACCTACTGAAAACAGATTGTGACCGAGGCCTTCCACATAATAAACCCTGCTAATTTCGATGTTCCCATTGATATAGTCTCCGTAGCCCATGATAGCTGCGAAGTGATCATTCCTGAATCTGACAGTGCCAATAAACTTTGCAATAAAGTTTGATAACAGTTTAAGGTTGCCTGTCATGTGTCAGGAACATCCGCTATCAACAATCCAGAGAATGATATGTATCACCTGCATTACACACAGACGACACAAATGAAATAGAAGTAGATGTGGAACCCGAAATGTTAGAGGGTTCTGGAGCAGTTATAGTAGACATACACACATCAATGAATTTAGGCATCCATTTAAATCCTAGTGTGTTATATATCCATTTCTGCCATCTATAACTACTATTTGCTTTAGTCTTAGTGAATGCACTAGGTGGTACTACATTCTTTGGAGGTGAAATTGGAGCTACTGAGACAACAATGCGTTTCCTAGAATCTCAAGAGGGCGGTATACCAAGCACAGACTTAGAAAGATTAGTGGGCCTAGAGGTATTCCGATTCTTAGGATTCTGTAAACGAGAGATGATAGCTTTAGCAACACATTTGTCATGACAATCAGAATTCATACTTTTACGACAAATAACACAAGGTGCATCAGACTGAATATCAAAAGTACTTAAAGGTTTAGGATTCGTTACATCACTATTTCTATTACATTTGCCAGACGCAATATCTATAGTGGGAGCAATGTGAGTCTTATTCATAGTCCTAGGGTGTTCTTCTACTTTAGCATTCCTTATTGATCTTTTCTTAGGTCGCAACTTCCTATTCTTCGATGTAGTGCTCCTAGGCTGTGAAGTGCGGACGTTTGGAAAAGACGCAACTATTCCTGTTTTAGTAGAAGGAAGCACGTTAGCAACTTGTGTTTTGGCAGAAGGCATTCTAGGTTCATGATTACTAAGTGTTACAGGTGCTAATCTCTTAATGATGGTTGGCGGAAGTTGTTCATACTTTCCTAACATTTCTCTTAACTTAGAGATAGTGTGAATCAAATCTTGATTTTCAGAACGAATATTACCAAAAAAATTCATTACTTCTCTAGTGTGTGCAAGATAATGATCAAGTTCGTTTGATGCATCATCACGAGTCTTTTTAAGTAAATCATATATGACACCATATTCCTGTTTAACTTTTACAAGTTCTTGTTCATATTTAGAGATTTTACATTTTAAAGACACGTTTTGATCATCCAGTTGCTCAATTTTAGGATCAGAAGATTTTACACGCAACTGAGCGATTTTGTTTTGAAAAACAAGTTGTTGATTGTGAATATCTTTTTGACACCAATTAAGACGACGTTTTGCATTGGAAAGTTCGTTAAGCAATCGTTCATTTTCAGTTTTTAAAGACTCGATCTGAAGCACATTATCAGTATTCTCAACAGTTACCACAGAGTCAACAGTATCAGCAGAGATATAATCAGATGCATATGGCACAGAATTCAATAACACAACAATATGGATATCAGCACAGATAACATCATTCAAGAGTCGATCAACGTCTTTTCTCAACATTTTCTTTTTACGTTTAGTATTAGAAATAGATGTTTCTGTTTTCTCGAAAATGACCTTCATCACTCCAAGTTCCTTATGAAAGTCCCGTTCCCAAGACACTGCACAATTTTTCAAATTTTTAACATTTGGTAAAAGATTTTTTTGAAAAATGTCTCTTTGTTCTCGCGCCAGAGGCGATTGAAAATGTTGAACTTTGATTTCAGAATGATATTCTATCTCATGTTGTAAAGTTTTGAGGTCAGCCATGAAAATGTCAAAATATCTAAGAATTTTGAGATTTTCAGGTTTTGAGTTTACTTCACTGATGGAAGGTAAAGGACCATAAATTTGTGCATAATCTGGTTGGGGATTAACATTAGAAGACTCAGACGTTTTTATGATAACCCTTGGTGTGTTAGAAGAATCCGTTGGTGTGACGAAAGTGGCCGGTTTTGATTAATTAAAAGGTTTGTTGTAAACAACAGTTTCTAATTTTGATCGACTCTCGTCTTCTGCATCTAATTCCTCTTGACGATGATATTCAACAATACTCATAACAGAATTATCAATTTTATATTCTGCACTGGAAACTTCAGGATTTTGTTTGAATGCTTTGGTTGAAAGCTTAGGTTTGTAGTCAGCAAGATTCGGTCCATATCCATTTGGATTGGGTTTTAAAGTAAACTTTTCAATAGCATTTAATGACTCACCATGTTTGTAAACAACAGTTTTAAACTCTTTAAGTTTTCATTGCAAGCCGATAATTTCTTCAAGATGATCATCTATTCGTTTCGTTGAATGCTTTTTGTATGCAGAGAACTGTTTTTGACAAGTTAACAACTCAGCCTTAGCTTTTTGATTTTCCAAGGTGAGAGCGTTAATTTGCTTTTTATGTTCATGTTTCAGTTGTTCTATTTCAGACAACAAAGCATTCTTCGAAGCGGTTAGATCACGCATCTGTCTATCTAAATATTTTTCGTTTTGATGAGATTTAGCAAATGCGGCTTCAAAACCTTTTTCACGGTTTTCTTGAGTTTTGAAAAAGTTGAGTTGCATTTTTAAACATTCAAAATCCTTGGTTAACAGTGCATTTTTACTTTTTAAGTCCTGATTTAATGCACAACATTCTTTAATTTAGGATTGCTGGTCTGTAAGTAAGAGAGCAAGATCTGGATGAGGCAAAAGTTCGGCTTGTTCAACGGGAGTCACAACATGATCATTATTTAGATCCTCAAGTATAACCACGGAGTCAATTTGATTAGCAAAGGAAACCACAAGGTCATCTTGATCATCAAATGTAACTACGGGGTCTAATTGAAAATCGTCGGAATGAGATGTAGATGACTCATTTTGAACATTCTGAGCCTTGCTGGATTCAGATGTTGGCGGAGATATTAGATCAGAGATAAATATGGTTTGTTCGGGTACCTGAGACAAGCCATCAGTGTAATACACTAGGCCTGTGTCACTTATGTGTAACTCATGCATATTAGCCATCAACATAACAGCTGCATTGGCCTGCAAGTCCTCCATATTATCATCTGAGTCTGCATCTGCCATAAAACTATGTTCTTTGTCTGTGAGAGTTCCACCAACTTCATCCTTAAGAGCCAAAAGAAGAGCCTCTTTGTGATAAGCATTGCCCCTAGTCCTTGGCTTTGGGCATGCATTAGCCAGGTGTCCCTTCTCACTGCAGTTGTAGCATCGAAGACCATTCAACCCATTCTGAGCATTTCCCTGTTCCACCACTTGAGCTCTGTTGTTATTCCTACCCATATCATTAAACCCTTGACCACCGCCCATCTGACGACCATAACCACGATTCTGAACTTCAACTCGTCCATTGTTCACAACAGCCTGATTTCTTGTGTTAGATGAGGAACAAATGCGATTGTTGGATTTGTTTGTATAACGGCCAAAAGCATTAGCAATCATAACAAATCCTTGTTGCAATGCTTCGAACGGATCGGATTCCTCATTAGTTTGACTATGAAGTGCTTGATCATTGTGGTTGTTGTAAGGAACCAATTGATTTTGTTGAGGTTGTTGTGATTGATCATGTGGTGTGACTGAGGCAGTTGGTTGAGTTGCTTGTTGAGGAGGATAACTGTTTTGAGCATACAAGGCAAGTTGTTGATTTTTCGGATGTGAAGTTGAAGCAATTTGAGCACGGAGAATCCTTTCCTTATCAACTTCCTTTTGATGAGGCTTCAAGTAATCGTACAACAATCCGTATGTAGAATGATGCATGTTCTTCGCTTGACGGAGAAAAATGACATACTTCTCCTATTCAGGACCAAGACTACTAAGGAACTTAGTATTAACTGCAATTCTTGGCATGATGATGTTGTGTTTATCCAAATCATTTATGATGTCTGAGAATCGATGATGATAAGACTCTAGTGTCTCTCCAGGTTCAATCATGAAATGTTCATAAGCCAAGTAAATTTTGGATTCCATATCCTCCTGATTGAGTGCAGATCCTTCCATAAGAAGATGAATATGTTCCCACATTGCCTCTGCAGTCTTTTGAGCATCAACACTTCGAAGAATTGGGTTTGGTAATCCTAAAAGGATATATTGCATTGCAAGCTCATCAGCTTCATAGTGTAGAAGTTCTTCTAGATTCAGGTCTGCAACAGTAGCAATGTTTGATTGTTCATCCCTTGGTGGATTAGCATTTGGATCTCCGGGTACAATGACAGTAGGCATCTGAAATGGACCTTCCAAGATAACCTTCTTTAAGAACTTTTCATGTGGCTTCTTCAGATCACAAAACCTAAAGAACCTAATTACCCATTGATCGTAGTTTCCTGGAGTGAGCATTGGAGGTCTATCAAGTGATCCAGCCTCATGAATTGATTGTTGGCTGCTTAAAGCTTCACACATCTTTGCAAACCAAGTGGGTTCCTTCATAGTGTTCCTTGATGGATGTTGATTGAAATCGTTTGTGTAGGGTTGAACTTGAAGACTTGGTGGTGTTTGAATCATTTGTGGTAGAGGAATTTCTCCAAGTTGTGGAGTATGTTGTTGATTAAATTGTTGTTGATAAATTGCTTGTTGTTGATTCCATTGTTGATGTTGTGGACTTAGTTGTTGTTGTCGTTGAGAATAAGTGTAAGGGAAATAGTTAGAGTATGGTGGTTGTGACATGTTGAGAACTTGTGTTGGTAAAAATGGATCTTTGTAGTCGAATGAACCTTTGTTGACGAAGTATCCTTAGGCGTAGAAATCACAATAAAGCAAGTAGCACTTATGCGTAAAAACACCAAAGTTACGCGTAACAATCAAGAGTTACGCGTAGGTTTAGCTTACGCATAAGTAGGAAAAATACACTAAAGTTATGCGTAGACACAAAGTTAGGCGTAGAAACTTTGGCGTAGGATTAACTTATGCGTAAGACTAGGCTTAGGCGTAAGATGTGTGACAACCCGTACTTTCAGGTCATTTCTCGACACAATTTATGCCTCACTATTTCAACATTTATCGTAAACTTGATTTACGTGTTCCAAATTCGCGTAACCTTAATGGTTTAGCGGCGAATTCATGATCATAACATCACGAACATTTCATATGGACTAAGATTAGTCTACATTTCATTGACATCATTTGCATCATGATAGTTCATTCATGACATTTCATTTCACATTTATCGCGTAATTTTTATATTAAATAAACGTTATCGCGTGAGTTATTATTTTGAACATTTAATCCGTTACTTTCAAAAATGATCCCGATGTATTTTTAAACTTACATTTAGTTATAAAAACTATATTTTGAGTTTTTCTAGTGTTTTAAATTTATTTGGTATATAAATCGTTGAATTTAAATTATTACGACGTTTTTCTTAAAAATTATACGATAATTATTTTATCACCCAAATTTCACAAGGAATGTATTTTTACAATTTTTATTATCTCATTACATTCTATTTTGATCTATTAAAAACTTACTTATACCAAAAAGTTACAATTACCTACACCATTTACTTATATTTTTTATCAAATATTTACACAAATTATATACATTTTAGAAAAAGAAAAAAAAAATAAAAAAAATAAAATAAAATATCTAGTACCTCCCCCCTTGGCCGACCAAGGGGGAGGGGAGACATTAAAATGAGTATGGTTCATTAATTACATGTTTTTACACTTATACATAAAGTCTACTTCCATTATTTTTTCTCATACTTCACATTATTATCAAGTGTTTGTAAAAATATTTCTCTCCATTGTTTCTTGCTTCTCAAAACCGGTCACACAAAGAAATCACCAAGGGATCAAAGATTTTCAAGTCCAAGTGTTTTATACAATCTAGTTAATACTCTTTATTAGGTTTTGAAATAAAAACCAAGAGTATTTAGGTTTAACCTTGTTCTTTGCACCTCATCATATTAACTAGTAAGCATGTTTCTTTCATTTTTCATGTTTCCTTATCATCTCATATTTATCTTTTCATTTTTGGAGCAAGCATGCAAGACTTGTGTTGTTTATACCATTTTTCCATTGATTTTAGAGTTATATATATTAAGGTCATCCTATAATTATCCCCTTGGTATACTTTGGTCTTGATGATGATTAGGAACCCATGACACCCTAAGAAGGTGTATGGTAGGATTAGATTAGTTTTGGAGTTGATTTGAAGGGATTAGAATAGGTTTTGTCCGAGAAAAACTATTTTCGATAAGTATATAAATGTGTTCTGTCCTTGTTTTAATTTTCTGGAAAATCCGACAGTAGGCACGACATTTTGGCCTTGATATTTAGAAAATATACTTTAAAACGAATCCGTGGCCGCTTGAACGGATTAAAACGGAGTTATAACGAAGAAGTTATGGATTTTACAAGTTTGACGACGAAATATATATTTTTCAGAAATTTCAGCATACTATTTTTGGTTTGTCCGAGTCAAAAACGAGCCTTAAGCTTTACAAATTATTTCGACTTATCAAAAATATATTAGTATACTTTGATACGAAGCTAAGGACGTATTATACGTAGAAAACGGATTTGAAACGACAAAGATATGCACGTTTTCATAAAATTGCCGTAACTATTATTTTCTGAAAAACTATATTATTTTTACGATACAAGTGTTACGGTAGCTGAATCGATCATGTTTGAGGCTGTTTTAATCAATGATGTTGAACTTTTTGAAACGAGATGTCTTCTAATAAATTTTAGATCACCGAGCATATTTTTCAAAACAATCGACCGTTTGTATAGCGGAGTTTTAATGAATTATTTATGGATGCTTAAAGTTGGCCGAAACTCACTTTTTACACAACCATTAGACAAAAACCACCATCTTTAACCCTTATTATCTTTATGATCGAGACCTTTATGTCGAAAACTCCTGAACTGAAACTTCTAGATTTCGATACAAACTTTCCAAAACCGTCGAATTCGTTTCCTAACGATCGACGTACACCATTTTACGACTAGTTTTTCGAAGCCATTTTTGTCAATTTCAAGAAATTTCCGACGACTTTATTTTACGACGAAAAGTGAAAATTTCACCATAAATCATTATAAAACCATTGTAGGATGACATTTTGACGTAAAAACTTGTAAAGTGATTTTTGATTGGTCAAGACGTCAAAAGAGTATTTTTCGACGAAAAGTATTATTTTCAAAACTCGCAAATGGTATAAATAACATACGAAATGCATGCATAACATTACATTGCAACTCATGACATATCATATCATTCGTAATAGGTCCCGGTTGACGCATCACATTATACCTCAGTGTACTCACTTTTGTCATCATTCCAGTTTACCAAGTGAGTTTTCATAGCCCCGTCGCATGCTTTTAATTATTTTCAAACCTACGGGGGAGAATACATTGCACAACATTTTTATTACGATACCAAGTACATTAAATTCATTACATTGCTTAAGTTACCGTATTTGCCAATTGAAAGTCCCCATTCCCATTACCTGAACATGAACCGTTAATCTTTGAAGCGAGGATGAGTGGATAGATCTATCGAGGGTGACGCCTCCATCCGGGTTGGTGAATCCCAACTAGTCATACGGATGCATTTAATTTTATAACATTACGGAGTTGTCTGGCAAACACTCTGCAGGGGCATACATTATGAATTGTCTAGTTTCGGTGTCATGGACTTATTGCAATTGTAACATTTTTACGTGACTTGATTGTCATGCCTAATCTATACTTGTGTAGTCGTATAAAACATTTACATAAACCTATGATTTCTCACCAACATTATTGTTGACCTTTTTAGCAATGTATTTTCAGGTAACTGAGGCATTATCATCATGACATGGTTTAGGGACCTACATTTTGAGTCGCGGCGTCGACTTACATTATTGTACATTATGGTACTTTATTTCAAAAACATCGTTTGGATTTGTAACATAATTGTATTTCCGAAAACTTTGTAAACCTTTTGGGACCGATGTTGTACTCTGAATGTTTTTATGAAATATCCAACGATGTGTTTTTAAACGACACTTTAGGTCGTTCAATATAACTGTGATTGTGGTGCTATGACAGTCAATCCCCCAGGAATTCCATTCCGCTGCAAAACAGGTAAATTGGGGGTGTGACAAGATGAATCTTATGCGTAGGATTTTCTACTCGTAAGCTTATGCTTATGCGTAATTTTAGTGTTTTATTCCAAGTGATCTTTTACACTATCACACTACAAAAGATATCCAAAGTCGACGTATTTTCAGGCTTATCCAAGCAAGAAAACACGGAGTAAACCACGAAACTGAAGATCAAACCACGGATAAAGTTACGCGTAGAACTAGGGTTTTGATACGCGTAGCTTTACTCGTAAAAATGATTTTGCCCAAAGATGTTTCTAAACCAGATTTTTGTGATTAGATAGCTTCAATATCACCAAAATAACATAAAAGTGTGAAACTTGATGAACCAAAACTTCTAAAACTGTTACCCGTAGGATGAAACCCTCGTACAAAAACTAGTTTAAAAACAATGATCCACGCATAAAGTTTGAAACTTTTTGCCAAAAACAGTTATTTTAACACCTTAAAACGTTGAAAGGACAAGAATCTTGGATTCAAAAATGTAAAAATTACGTTTTTAAGCCAACCAAAGTATCAAGGACGATGCGTACGTTCTACGTGTAGGACCAAAAACCCACTTCAAGAAACAATACGTTCACCCAACTATTAGGCGATTGATACCACTGTTAGGTCACTAGTTTTACAACACAAGCATCAATACAAGAAATAGAGAAGAGAAGAGATTGGTTGAACACGTTAAACACACACACACGTAAAGCTTATAAAACCGGTTATGCATAAAGGTGTAAAGAAGTGAATAAAATGAACAACCAACCCTCAAGTGAGGGCTATTACATGGTATATATAGGAGGGAAGCTAGGGCAACACTCCTAGTTCCCATCCTTTCTCCTATGGGCTTGGGCCTAAGCTCATGGGCCTTCTACATAAGCTTAAGGTTAATAACAAACATAAAGGCCATAATTAAGCTAACTATTACATATGAATCACTAACACTTGATTTAGGTTTAGGATTGATTCCAACAAAAGTAATGCTAATCAGCATAAACAAGTAACCAAACACCCTAAATTCTGCATAAAATGAGTCCGAAAGGAAGATACAAACTCAAACTAGGTGCATAAAGATAGGAAAACCTTAATCATCATGTCACTATGTTGGTGATGTATGCACCTCTATTTCCTTTAATTGTACATTATCACATCTGAATGTGTTAATAATTATGTACACATACATGTAAATGCTGCTAAATTCTTTCAGGGGTCGATGCAGAGCATTAAGCACTCTTAAATGCTTCAAATTGCTCCCCTTAAGTTATTGACCAGGACAGGCTTCACTCTCCAGGGGTCGATGCCGATGAATATGAGATACACTCTTGGCTCTTCATGAAACCGAACATATCCTTGGAATTTATTATACAATTCATCAAAAGGATGAACTGAGTATGAGACTATTGGCTTGGGTCGACTTAGATTGAACAGTCAACAATTAATGAGCTTAGCAAGCATTTGTTCATGATTTTCACCCATATGAGCATGAGTTGGTGTAGGTTTTGACATGCTGGTGTGTTGTCTATCAGTTCAGGTGAAGCAACTTCAACCTGGGAAACTTTGCACAAATAGACAGACTGCAGTGGCATTAACAAGTGGAACAACAGATCTAACTCTGAACATTAGATCAAAGCTGCAACTAGAACAGGTACTTATTATTAATTCTAAAAATTCATCTACCTCCATATTGATTTACATGTGTCCAAACAACCCTTTAAACAAAATTTGTTCAAACATCTCCTTAGATAGAATCTGTCCAAACAGCCTGGACCATCTAGGTTATTTGTTTCAAATTCTAAGGTTGGTTACTAGTAACTACCAATAGATTATTAACTATTTTTTTACTCCACAAGAAGCTAATGACCGTGGTTTTAATTTCTTGATGATTTATTTATAATATTTGTTGGTGTTTGGGGTAAGCTTAAGCTTAAGCTTGCATTTTCAATTAAAGCTACAAATTTGCATCTTTAGCTTATGGACTTATTATATCTATATACTAGTTGTCAAACAAACGGTTTTCACTATTGTAACGTCGTTAGTTTTGTGTCGCGATGTGATTGGTTCTAAGGTATGTGTTACCTTATTGTTATTGGCTAATTACAAGAACTCCAAAAAGAGGTTTGATTCTTTGCTTATTCCATTTTTAATAGACTATTCATGTGCAACTTGAGATATGAACTCATTTTGGTTATGTTGTTTTAGAATACTACAAAATTTAATTTGAGAAACCTCGGATATGAACGTGTAGTGACAAGTAATGTATAGTGACAAGTTATAGCGATTTCAAGTTCTTTATGTCAATATAAACGGATCATTTGTTTTGTTTTTAGCATAGGTTGTTTGTTTGTTACGGTTACTTGGTGCTGATTTGAGTTTTAAGTTGGATTAAGATTTGATTAGTAAGTTAATTAGTTTACCCTTTTGTGTTTTTGAGTCTTTTTCTTTTTATAAAATTTGAAACATTTTGATCGTTATTTAGTTTTGGTTTTCAAGATGTTGGTGATAGGTCATGTATATAGATCAATTAGTTGGTGTTTTTAGCATGTTGCAGGGTACTAAAGTAACACAAGTTGGTTGTCTATTTCTGTTATGTTGTTCATTATTTGTAGGCTTGAATTGACTGTGTCTGTTATTGCAGGAACAAAAGCAAAATCGGGAAACTTCCCCATTTCCCTACCTCCTCAAACCTGGCATGGTCCTCCACCTAGGCAAGGTAAGCGCGTTGTTGAACTCTTACACTATTGGATGTTAAAGTAATTGAAAACAAATGCATGGATACAGATTCCCAGTAACTAATCTTAAACACACCGTACAACAATTCCTGAATATACGAGTATTAACAAATGAGATGACCCCTAAATATTCGATAACTAACATCAATTTTTTTTCTCACATCTGAAATACTGAAACTAATTTGACCCAATCAGATTAATCACTACAAAATGTTATGTCAAACACAAGCTAACAAAAGTTTCTGATGCATAATTTAATGCTATTCGAAAAAATATTCATAACATGATTGTTTAAAGCTTCAAGTGCGTCGTTGTTCAGTAGTAAGACCTTGGTGCATCAGTAGGCTATAGGGTGCATTAATTTCCTTTCGTTTCCTGTTGTTCAAGGTAGCAAATGACTGCTGGATGGGATCGGTACCAATATGCATTAGAATCGCGGCCACAAGAGACAACAAATTGACGGAGCTGCTATACATAATGGCGATGGTGTGTTTTGATGCAGATATTTGTAGTAACCCATGTACAATGACTGCTTTCGAAAGTTATACAAAATGTAAATCACATTTTTGTTGCATTGGCTTTTACAAATTTGGCCTATATTCATTTTTTATGTTTCATATAGACTGTAGTTGGTAACCATTCGAGAAGCAAATGTTTAAACAACAGCTCTTAATCATCATACGTGAGGCGGACTAAAGACACCGAGTTGGTCAAGAAAGTACTTGAGCCGTTGGTCAAAGAACACAATTTTTGAAATTTAGGTAACTCCCTCCCATCTGTTATAACATGTTCTCTTTATCTTTGCTAAATTGTTACTGAGACTGATTGTCTCACAGACACAAGCTTAATGTGGCTCCTATAATCTGAATGAAGTCAATCGAATTCACAAACCACCATGGCACTTTACGTCTACTCTAACCTATGTATTTTAGATCTATATTATACATTTTATTTTACTTTTGGTTTAAATTGATTAACATCATGGTGTACGGCCTGGTCCGTTTTGAAGTTGGCACGTCTCTAACTCATATATTGATACTTACTTTATTGAAGTCTACACCAGATTCTTTGTCACACCCCCAAATTACATGTTTTGCAGCGGAATGGAATTCCTGGGGATTGACTGTCATAGCATCACAATCACAGTTATATTGAACGACCTAAAGTGTCGTTTAAAAACACATCGCTTGATATTTATTTAAAACATTCAGAGTTACAAGATAGGTCCCAAATGAAAGTTACTATGTGCGGAAATTAAGCTTGGTACAAGTCAAACGATGTTTTTTAAAGTGTATAATTCCCATGTGAGACGTGTCATCACCGCGACTCTATGATATGCCCACATGCATGCCATGAAGTGAATGCCTTAGTTACCTGAAAATACATTGCTAAAAGTGTCAACACAAAGGTTGAGTGAGTTCATAGAGTTGTTGAAGATGTTCAATACGACTACCACAAGTATAAATTATGTATGACAATGTCGTCACAAAAATGATACAATTGCTATAAGTCCATGACACCGAAACTAGACAGATCATGATGTTCGCCCCAACAGAGTGTTTGCCAAACAACTCAAATAATGTTATTAAATGAAATGCATCCGTTTAACCAGTTGGAATCCACCAACCCGGATGGAGGAGTCACCCTCGATAGATCTATCCACTCACCCTCGCTTCTATGAAATTAACGGCTCATGTTATATAATGGGGACATTCAATTGGCATGAGGTAACTTAAGCAATGTAAATGAATTTGATATACTTGGTATCGTAATAAAAATGATGTGCAATGTATTCTCCCCCGTAGGTTTGAAATAAAGTAAAAACTTGAATAAATCGGGGCTATGAAAACTCACCTGTTGCAATGATAATGATGATATAATGGCAATGCTGAAATGAGGCGCAACCTCTGACCGTGACCTATTATGAATGATATGTTCTAATGTAAATCATGAAACAATGTCGTGCATGCAAATCCATATGTAATCTATACCACTTGTACGTTTGAAAATAATGTTTATCGTCGAAATATATGTTTATGACATCTCGTCATGTTATAAAATACTTTACAAGTATTTACGTTGAAATGATATCCTACGATAATCATTTAGTGATTTATTATGAAATTATAACTTTTCGTCGTAAAATAATATCGTTGAAATATCCATGAAGGTGACTAAAACGGCCTCTAAAAACTAGTCGTAAAATGGTGCACGTCGAGCGTTAGGAATCAAACTTAACGGTTTTGGGAAGCTTGTATCATTATCTCAAAGTTTTGGCATTTAAGTTTTCATCCTAGAGGTCTCGATCATGGAGAGAAATGTAGTTAAAGTATGGTACTTGTGTCCAACATATTGTTTAAGGGTGGTTTTTCGGCAAAGTTTAAGCGACCGTATATTATTCATTACAACTCCGTTTGATGAACGGTTGAACACTTTGGAAAATAGACCAGGCAAACTTACTCTTACTAGAAGACATTATTTTATAAAAAGTACTCCATCAATGTTAAAAACGACCCTCAACATGGTCACTTGTTTGCCGTAATACTTGTCTAATAGAAATATATTAGTTTTTCTTATATAATAAAGTTACGGCAACTTTGTTAAATCACGTGTAATTTAATCGTTACAAGTCCGTTTTCTACGTTTTATATGTCCTCGGAATCGTGATAATATATACTAATATATTTTTGATAAGTCGACAAATTTTATAACGCTTAAGACTCATTTTTGACTCGTAAAAAGGCGAGATTACAAGCTGAATTTTCTGTACCAAATATCTTTCGTCGTCAAACTTGAAAAATTCATAACTTCTTCGTTATAGCTCCGTTTTAATCCGTTCAAGCGGCCACGTTTTTGTTTTAAAGTGTATTTTCTAAATATCTAGCCCAAAATATTTTACAAACTGTCGGATTTTCCAGATTTCAAAAATATGGACAGACCCTTTTTAAAACTTGTCGAAATGAGTTTTTCTCGCGCCAAACCTATTCTAACCCATTCAAAACAACTCCGAAGCTATTCGAATCCTACCATACACCTTCTTAGGGTGTCATGGGTTCCTAGACATCACCAAAAATAATATATAACAAGGAGTAATTATAAGATGACTTATATATACATAGCTCTTAAAAATCAATGTAAAAGTGGTACAAACATCATATGACTTGCATGTTTTCTCAAATATGATGTAATGAATATGAAAATGAATATGAAATATGATCATGAAAATGAAAAGCTTACAAGTAACTTGATGAGGTTTATGAGAACAAAGGATTTTCCTAATCACCCTAGGTTTTTATTTCAAAACCTATACAAAGAGTGATACTAGAGTATAATAATCTTTGTCTTGAAAATTTTATGATGATCTTCCTTCTTGGTCTTGTGGCTGCCAGTTTTGGAGAGGAAGAGAGCAAGAGTTTTGATCTTGTATTTTGCAAATGAAGTAACTTGTTTTAAGTTAATTAGTATTATACATACACTTGGGTAGATATTTGCAAACAACCTCAATGACTCACCCTCCCTTGTCGACAAGGGAGGTTAGTCATTCACTTGATATATATATATATATATATATATATATTTTAAATGTATAATGTAATTGGGTGTAAGTTACTTAAAAATAAATTGTAACTTGTATACACTTTTGTGTATTTACGGTAGCGTTGGCTAAAATAAATTTTAACGGGTCAAGATAAAATATATTGAGGTCATAAAAATTGTAAAAATACATTTCTCACAAAAATTGAGTGAATAAATATTTATCGGGTTGAATTTACGAAAACCGTCGTAATTATATAAACATAACAATTTATATACGAAATAAATTGAAAACATCGGGTAAATTAATAATATAATTTTTATAGTCTTAATTTGAGTATAAAACTATATTAGGAATATTTTTGGAAGTGTCGGATTAAATGTTCAAAATAAATGTTTACGCGATAGCGTTTATTTAATAGGAAAATAAACGTTTAATGAAAAATGCAAACCCATGCATAATATTGATATGAAATGATGTTATTAATGTTGTGTAGACTAAATCTAGTCTATATGAAATGTCCTTGATAAAATGCTCATGAATTCGCAGCTAAACCACTAAGGTTACGCGAATTTGATACTCGTAAATGTAATTTACGATAAATGATGAAATAGTGAAACTTCCAAAGTTTATAAAAATGACCTGAAATTACGAGTTGTCACATTCGCCCAACCAAAAAGGAATTCAGTCCCTGAATTCAGTCCATGTTAGGTTCTACGATGTTACTTGTGAAAAAGTGAGGATAATTGAGTCACATTGGGTCGTCCAATGTTTTTCTGAATCGTACCACGCCTTTCCAAGACGGGACTTTGAACATAAATTTGTTGCCAACTTGAAATTCTAATGGTTTGCGACTTATGGAACATACTTCCAATATTTTGCATCGTATATCGACGTAGCTTATCTAGCTATTTGTTGTTGCTTGTAACTGATTTTTGATCTGTACGATCACTTTGTTTTTTCATGAATGAGTCATTGACTAGTGAGTTGGACTTTCCTGATTTTTGCCCGTAAATAAGTGATTGACACCCAAATCAGAGAGTGCCTCAAATGGTGTCGTTAATATGTTTATGTAATTACTATTGTTGTAAAACAACTGGTTCGATGAAGTATGACTTGCCTAATAATTTCTAGAAAGTCACACATGCTTGAGCATATTATCTAATGTTTGAATTGTCCTTTCACTTTGACCATCGGTTTGTGGATGATATGTTGTGCTCATCTCTAATTTGGTTCCAAATGAATCTTGTAATGATTTCCAGAAGTTTGAAGTGAATCGACTATCTCTGTCGGAAATGATGGAAATTGGTGCTCCATGCCTCGAGACTATTTCCTTGACATAAAGTCTAGTGAGTTGTTCCATGGAATAAGTCTCTCTAATTGGTATGAAATGGCCTGATTTGGTAAGACGATCGAGGATTACCCATATAGCATCGTAACCTCCCGATGTCTTAGGAAGTTTCGTAACAAAGTCCATTGTAATGCGTTCCCATTTCCATTGTGGAATTTCAGGTTGTTGCAGTAATCCTGAAGGTTTTTGATATTTGACTTTTACCTTAGAGCAAATAAGGCATCTGCTAACGTACGTGGCAATTTCCGCTTTCATGTTCGGCCATCAATAAAGTTTCTTGAGATCCTGATACATCTTATCAGAACCTAGGTGAATAGAATACCTTGACTTATGCGACTCATGCATAATCAATTCTCGTATCCTGCCATAAAATTGTACCCACATTCTATCCTTGAAGCATAATACTCCATCTGCTCTCTTTACAAAGCCATTTGCATTTTCGGGCATATCATAAAGCTTTTCACTTGGTCGGTTTTCCTCCTTAAGTGCCTCGATCTGTGCCTCAAGTATTTTTGATGGTAAAGGTGAACTGATCATCATTCCTAATGATCGTACTCTTAAAGGTTTGGGTCTTTCTTTCCGACTAAGAGCATCAGCCACAACATTGGCTTTTCCCGGGTGATACTTGATTTCACAATCATAATCGCTGAGTAATTCCAATCAACGACGTTGCCTCATGTTAAGTTCCTTCTGATCAAGAACATATTGTAAACTCTTGTGGTCCGTAAACACTGTGCACTTTGTACCATAAAGGTAGTGTCTCCAAATCTTGAGCGCAAAGACTACGGCCCCCAACTCAAGATCATGTGTGGTGTAATTCTTCTCATGAACCTTAAGTTGTCGTGAAGCATAAGCTATCACCTTCTTGTTTTGCATTAATACAGCTCCAAGCCCTTTATGTGAAGCATCGCAGTATACAACGAAGTTCTCAATTCCTTCGGGTAGTGCCAAAATTGGCGCACTGCAAAGCTTTTGCTTTAACAACTGAAAAGCAGCTTCTTGTTTCTTTCCCCATTCGTACTTCTTGTTTTTCTGTGTCAACTTGGTCAAAGCTTTAGCTATCTTTGAAAAACCTTCGATGAATCTTCGGTAATGCCCGACAAGTCCTAGAAATTGTCGAATTTCTGTAGGATTTGTTGGAGTAGCCCAATCTTTTATAGCTTCAATCTTTGCAGGATCAACTTGTAATCCTTGACTATCAATGACATGACCAAGAAATTGTACTTTATGGTTCCAAAAATCACACTTCGAAAATTTGGCATACAACTTCTCATTCTTGAGTAGTGCTAAAATCGTTCTTAAATGCCCTTCGTGCTCTTCTTTGCTCTTTGAGTAAATCAATATGTCGTCGATGAACACTATAACAAACTTGTCCAAATACGGTTTACATACTCTATTCATGAGATCCATGAATACTGCAGGTGCATTAGTTAATCCGAACACCATTACTTGAAACTCATAATGTCCATAACGTGATCTAAACGCTATTTTCGGGATGTCCTCCTCCCGCACTCTAAGTTGATGATAACCTGACCTTAAATCAATCTTTGAGTAGATACTAGAGCCTTGTAACTGATCGAACAAGTCGTCGATTCTGGGGAGTGGGTAACGATTCTCCACCGTTAACTTGTTCAGCTCTCTATAATCTATACACATTCTAAAAGATCCATCTTTCTTCTTCACAAACAAGACCGGTGCTCCCCAAGGCGAGGAACTTGGCCTAATGAATCCTTTGTCTAAAAGTTCTTGCAACTGATTAGACAACTCCTGCAATTCTGATGGTGCTAATCGGTACGGTGCTAAGTCAATATGAATCCGTGCACTAAGTCAATATGAAATTCTACTTGACGTGCCGGTGGAAATCTTGGTAAGTCTTCAGGAAAGACTTCAGGAAATACTCGAGCAATCGGTACATCCTCAAGTCGCTTCTCCTCCGACTTCTTCTCGGTTATATGTGCTAAGAAAGCAAAACAACCTTTCTTTATGTACTTCTCCGTTTTGATGCATGATATAATACTGAGTCTAGTTCCACTTCGTTCCCCACGAATGATCAAAGTTTCGCCATTGTAAGGAAGATGAACAACTTTTTCATCACAAATGATTCTTGCACGATGTTTGGATAACCAATCCATACCGATGATGACGTCGAAACTACCAAGTTCTACGGGCATAAGGTCTATATTGAAGGGATGATTTAGAAAATTGAGTGTACAACCACGGACAATGGTGTCAGTGCTAATTAAGTTATGATGAGTGTCTAAATACTCATCATTTTTGTACCATTTAAACTGCAAAAACATCTGAAAACACTCAGAAATGCATCAAAATGATAAAAATATCACAAATAAGTGTTTTATGTGTTTTAAATGCAAAAATATCAAAATCTGGTGAAAAACGTATCAAGTTTGCATAATTGGCAGTTTTAGTCCCCCAAGTTTAAAAAGTTGTCAAAAACAGTCCCTAGTAAATCTAAATAAAGAAAAATATCATTTCAAGTCCCTAGGGATTCATGAGTTGTCAAAATTGGTCCTTGAGATTTAAATTTGCAAAATTACAACTTAGGTCCCTAAACTTTCAAAAATGTCAAGTTTGGTCCCTGGAAGTTTGAAAATGTCAAAAATAGTCCTTGTACTATTGAAACTTGTCAATTTTGATCCCTTGAAACAGTTTTGAGACATTGGCAGAAATGGTCCTTCAAAAATCAAAAATTGCATTTTGGTCCTTATCATTATTAAAACCAAGCCTAGTCAAAACCAATTTGGACCCCTGCTATTTATACCATTTGGCCCCCTGCCATTTAGCCTTGACCTTCCCTTTTTGGACCCCTAGTCAAACCAGTCAAATCCTTCTCCCGCCCACCTATTCACCTTTCTTCTTCACCTCTAGCCCTGTAACTCAGGCATATTCCCATCACCTCAGACCTTTCCCTCCCCCCTCATCATCATATCCACCAACCTTTCACACCACAATTAATGCCACCCCCCCTAGTTGCAAATTCAGAACCCATTTGCTTAAACAGCTTTTCCCGCCAAAAAACGTGGACGGCTTAAATCACTCCAAACTCATCCAACAGTCCCAATTATGAGTGGGAATCAATCAGAGGACACGTGGAAGCATTTTTGGGTATAAAAGAGAGAAGTGAAGCAAGAGGAAGAAGCAGTACTTAGTTTTTTAAATTGATGTATGTCATTTTTATTAAATTGTCTTAGCTAGTCTCCTAATTTTGTAACTTAAAGCTTTCTTGTATTGAATTCAAGTAGTTTGATCATTATAATCTGTTTTCAAGTGTTAATTCAAGGTTTCACTTAAGTTTCATATTTTCATGTTAACTGTTGCAAAATCCAGTTTCACATTCTTATATCCAATCCTTTAACAGCTTATTTTTAAGTTCCAATAAGTTTATTTAAGCTTATTATAGCTTTTAGTAAGCCTAAGAAACAGTTTCAAGCATATTTGGTTTTTGGTCAACGAAAGTCAACTGAGAAGAAAATTTGGTTAAGCAGGTTTGGAAATGGAATGAGGTTGATGCAGAGATGGATTTGGGTTGAAATTCAGTTGGGTATAGGAATAAAACAGTAATAGAATAGTGCTCTTTGTTTGATAGATTTCAAGCCATTGTGGCTAGGACCTCATGTGAGTATCACTTTCTTTGGTCTGTTTGAATCATGTTTTCTTGTTAATAAGCTTTAATTCTGTTAAACATTAATATAAATTAGCTTAATATCTCTAGTGTAATAGAAGTTTTTAATTATGTGCATGTTTCAAGTTATGTCTGCACATTTGTGAAAATGGAGCAGTTGAGCTTTGGTGTTTAAATATTGAGTAGCTATCTTGATCTAGGTCTAATTTGGTTATCTCAATCTAGTGTAATGATGATTTTAACCTGTTTCTGAGTTTAGCTTAGCAAAACAGTGAATTAGTGTCTTAAAATAGTGTTTGGATTTGCTGCATTATCTGAGTCAGAGGCATGTTCAGTAGTTAGGATCAGTTGATCTACACTTATTTGGTCATTTGAAACTCATCTTAGTTCATTTGTACCCTTTGCAATAGCTCAAAGTCAAAATCTTCATGAACCTCTTCTAATTGCATCACTGTTGAGATTTTGAAAGAGCAAAAGCTTGATTCATGTTTAGAAATCATTAAAGTAGCTTGATTCAGTTTCATTTCATCATTAAACATCATGTTCAGTCCATAAATTAAGATCAAAGTTCACCAAAGTCAAAGTTTCAATTCTGTCAAAAGTCAAAAGTAGTTGAAAAAACCAGTTTTCACCAAACTGGAGAGATTTATCATAGCTTCATTATTGGTCCAAATCCAGTGAAACTTAGGGCTTAAAAACTTCAACTGGTCTAGTTACTTATTATGATTTTTATTGAATTTTAGTAATTTTCTAAAGGCTTCAAAACAGCTTATCAATTAGGGCTCATCTGCCCTGTTCACAAACTCAGTGAAAGCTAAGTTTTCTCAGCTTCTTGCAGAGCTTTTCACAAGCTCATAAGAGCTTGTCAAGGTCTGGTTTTTCGTTTATAGGTAGCTAGCGAGGTCTTCTTCAAGTGACAACTTCTGTTTTTTAGTTTCAGTTTATTAGGTAGCTTGTGCTTAAGCTTCAACTTAGGGGGTAATAAGTGATTTTGGTATTTAAGCTCATATAATCAAATCATAGCAGTGTGTAATTCAGAGGTTTAGGATAGTTGTAATCAGTTGCATTTGAGTAGTTTCAGCTTATTATAGCTTCTGTGTTCATTTGGTGTCCATTTGGTACCTTTGGCTTATACCAAGTGCCTATTTATAAGCACTTGTAAATGCAGTTTCATATTCTACCACATAAGCCACTGTTTTTATATTTTTCTTAGATTCAGTATATTAAATTAGACTTTTCCTGAATTTTTCATATTTTTCTAGGTCAGTTTGCTATTTTTCTTCATTTAAAACAATTTTTAGGTAATTTTAATTAGCCATTTAATACAATTAATTCAGAAAAACTTCAAAAAAATAAGTTTTCATTTTTCCTAGGTTAAGATAAATATAAAAAGTCAAAAAATTATTTTTCCAGATTTTTCATAGTTTAATTTGTAATTTTTAGCAATTTAATTAGTTTTAAATAGTTTTTAATTCATAAAAAATAGAAAAATAATCAGAAAAATACAAAATTAGTTTTGAAAATTCTCTTTAGTTATTTTAGATTTTTCCAAGTCATAATTTCATTTTTCTAGCTTTATTTCATATTTTCTTGTCTTTTAGGGTATTATTAAATAAGTAAAAATAGTTTTTAATTAATAATAATTAGATAAATAGTTTTAAAAATAATTTTCTTTTTCTAAAAATTTTCTCTTATCATTAGGTTTGTAAAAATGTCATTTTCATATTTTTAGGATTAATATTGCTTCAGTTTCACATTTTCTTTTGTATGTCACGTAGTTTTTAATTTAAGTTTTATAAAAGAAAAATCAAAAACATCAGTTTAAATATAGTGATAGCGTTTATTTAATATATTTTAACCTTTTAATTTTCTTTAATTTGCATTTAAGCCCCTGTAATTTACAAAACTTTTCTTTAGGTATAAATAACTCAAAATCCTTACTGATCACTATCCTTAGTGATTATTCGACATCTGTCTGTGTTAAACACCATTCATCATCCGTGGGACTTAACGACCCAGGAATCCACTATATTCCTCTGATCTTAATTGCATTTGCTTCCAGACTGTTTTAAGTTTGTTACGGTTGACCATTCACAAGTGGTCAGCTTGTGTGACTAAACTTGACTGTTCGGGAGCCAATCAAATTTTGGCGCCGCTGCCGGGGAGGCTGTAAGCGTGTCCTAAGCATTTTCAGACCCGTACTTGCACATATACCACCTTTTGTAAACAATTTTTTTTTTGTAAAGTTATAAAAAAATCAAAAAAGTTCATTAACACTTTTCCTAAAGTGTTAAAAACACCAAACAAAATATAAAACAACAAAACAATCGTAACGTTTTATAGCTTGTGTTTCTTTTAAGGTGATTCTTAAAGAGATACGATTTGGTTAAACGAGACAATACCAAAAATATTGTCCAAAAGTTTTTAAACCATCAGCACAAATCTATACCTACGTCTTTTCAGTGGTACTTAATTAATACATAAAAATCAACCACCGCAAATCAAGGCAGTACACCTACTAACTGGGGGTGTGACCATAATAAGTTCCCGAACAACAGATTTAAAACTTGCCTTTGTGTCCTTGTGATTTGGTGTACCTTTTTCAAAGAAGCCATTTCATTTGTGATTATTGGTTAAGTTCACTTGTCGTTTTGCCTCGCATTTGTTTTGAAAACTGATTTTTATACTTAGTGCATGCGCACTCGTTCTTCCAGTTCTACAAGTCCACTTTCTGAGCTTGCAAATATTCCTCGTAGACGTAGAGGACGTTCTGCTCCTTTAGCCGTGACTGAGGAACGTCTACCACCACCACCCCCTGCCGTAATGGCAGAAGACAAGCCGATGAATGAGCTTCTCCAAGCACCCATCGAGAGTTACGGAGATGCTATTGTTGTCCCAGCCATCGTGGCTGATACTTTTGAGCTCAAAACCGGGTTGCTTAATCTTGTAACCCAAAGCCAATTCTATGGTTTTGAGCGGGATGATCCTCATGCACACATTCGATGGTTTAACAAGATTGCATCTACCATCAAATACAAGAATGTCCCACATGAAGCAATTAAGCTTCTTCTGTTCCCATTTTCTCTAGAGGGACAAGCCCGGAATTGGCTTGAGAAACAACCCCCTCGTTTCATTGAGACATGGGAGGATTTAGTCACTAAGTTTGTTAATGAATTCTATCCTCCATCCCGAACTACAAGTCTTAAGAATGAGATAATGAAATTCTCTCAAAGATTTGATGAATCATTCGGGGAGGCATGGGATCGTTACAAAGAATTGCTCCGTAAGTGTCCGCATCATGGTTTTACCGAGTTAATGCAAATGGATACTTTCTACAATGGTCTGAACCAGACTAATCAAGACTCTTTAAATGCCTCCGCGGGAGGTAATTTCTTGAGCAAGACCACAAAAGAAGCCTTGCAAATCATTGAAAACAAGTCCCAGGTCCGTCCTTTCCGCACGAAGACATATCAGTCTCAGTCTAATGCTGGACCTTCTACTTCATCTCCCGTGAGTACATCTAGCACCGATGCTAAGATTGACAAACTCACGGATATTGTTCAGGCTTTGGTTCTTGCTAACCAAAAGAAAGTCACTTTCACACAGACACCATCACATGGTGAAGTAAAGAAAGTCGAAGTTTGTGTTACTTGTGGTGGTCCTCATGCATACTACAACTGTACTGCCACCGATGGTAGTCCGTTTGAAGCCAATGCTATAGCCGGTACTTCAAATCAAGGAGGTAATCAATACCGTCCTCAAAATGAACCAAACTACCAAGCTAATACTTATCAGGCACCACCCGGTTTTAACCAGAATCCTAACCGGAATCAGAACCAACCTAGAATGAACCAAGGTTATCAAAACCAAGGTAATTTCTATTCCGGACCCAATCAAGGTTTCCAACATCAAGGAAACCTTAATCAAAACAATTTCAATCGAGGGAATCAATTTCAGGGAAATGTAAATCCTAATCAAGGGAATTTTCAACAACAAGGTCATAATCATAACATCCGACCTCAAAATTTCCCTCCACCTGCTCCAGTACCATCATCTGATGAGTTATTGAAGCAATTCATGAAATCCCAAGATGAAATGAACAGGTTGTTGGTCAGTCAGATCGCTGATCTCAAGAAGTCTTTAAATGATCAACCCTCGGGGTCAGGAAAACTTCTGAGCAACACGATCGCTAACCCGAGGGAAGATGCAAAGGCGATCACAACCAGAAGTGGTGTTTCATACAATGGACCCGCTATTCCTACTACCTCTTCTTCTTCTATCCCAAAGGTAGTGGAAAGTGAACCTGAGGCAACAAAGGACAAGGAACTTCCTACTAATAACGGAGGTACCAACGATGTCCATCCTCAAGTTGTCCAGAAACCCAAATCCAATCCAGGAGTTGTTTTTGAACCTCCTGTAGCTCCCGTTGAAAACCACAAATCCAAATCTTCTATTCCTTACCCATCGCGTTTGAATGAGCAAAAGCTCCGCGAAAAAGCCAGTCATCAAATGGACAAATTTTTTCAAATTTTCCAAGAACTACATTTTGACATAAGCTTTGCGGATGCTATCATGCTGATGCCCAAGTTTGCATCAACTCTCAAACACATGTTAAGCAACAAGGAAAAGCTGTTTGAAATGGCTAAAACTCCTCTGAACGAGAACTGCTCTGCAGTTATCTTGAAGAAGCTTCCCGAAAAGCTTGGAGATCCTGGAAAATTTCTCTTACCATGTGTATTTCCAGGAATGGTTGAATGCTTTGCCTTAGCCGATCTTGGTGCAAGCATAAACCTGATGCCTCATTCAGTATGGAAGAAACTTTCTCTTCCGGACCTTACTCCTACATGCATGACTCTCGAGCTTGCAGATCGTACAATATCCCGTCCACTTGGAATTTCCGAGGACGTATTTGTGAAAGTAGGAAAGTTCCATTTTCCAGCTGACTTTGTAGTTGTTGATTTCGATGCTGATCCACGGGTTCCTCTCATTGTTGGAAGAGGATTCCTAAGAACGGGCCGTGCTCTCATTGATGTATTTGAGCAAGAAATCACATTACGTGTTGGTAATGAAGCTGTCACCTTTAACCTTGATCAAACTTCGAGGTACTCCGCAAATTATGATTCTGAGTCGGTTAACCGAATAGATATCATTGATGTTGCTTCTGAAGAGTACTCTTAAGAAGTTCTTGGTTATGATCATAATTCTTCGAGTGATAATCTCACTCATTCATCTCAACCCATCATTGCTAATTCTACTCCTTCTCTCACCCCATTTGAGGAAAGTGACTTCATCTTGGAAGAGATTGAAGCATACTTGTCTAGTGATTCTGTTCCATGGGAAATTGATCACGCTCCCATCGACATTGAGGGGGATATACTTCTCATTGAGAAGTTTCTTAATAATGATCCATCATCATCGCTCCCTCCCGTCGACCTTCATAACAAGGAAGTCAAGTCAGTTGAGAAAACTGAAGAATTTCCTGAAGTCGAACTTAAGGACTTACCGCCTCATCTCGAGTATGCATTTCTTGAGGGTGATGACAAATTACCCGTCATTATTGCTCGAGATTTGAGTAAAGATGAAAAGACTGCTCTCATAAAGGTCTTGAAGTCACACAAGCAAGCAATTGCTTGGAAACTCTCCGACATTAAGGGTATCAACCCTGAGTTTTGTACTTACAAAATCTTGATGGAGGATGACTTCAAACCAACAGTTCAATATCAGAGAAGAGTAAATCCAAAAATCCATGATGTTATCAAACAGGAGGTTATCAAACTTCTTGATGCAGGATTAATTTACCCGATCTCAGATAGTCCTTGGGTTAGCCCAATTCATTGTGTTCCTAAAAAGGGTGGCATAACTGTTGTCACAAATGAAGATAACGAGTTAATTCCAAATCGGCTGGTTACGGGATGGCGTGTGTGTATTGACTATCGTAAGTTGAATGACGCCACCCGTAAAGACCATTTTCCTCTACCCTTCATGGACCAAATGCTTGAGAGATTAGCAGGGAATGAGTACTATTGTTTCCTTGATGGTTTCTCTGGTTACTTTCAGATCCCCATTGATCCACAGGATCAAGAGAAGACCACATTCACCTGCCCATACGGAACTTTTGCCTACAGACGTATGCCTTTTGGCTTATGTAACGCCCCTGGCATGTTCCAACGATGTATGATGGCCATATTCCACGACATGATCGGGGAAACAATGGAGGTGTTTATGGATGACTTCTCGGTCATTGGGGACTCGTTTCAAACATGTCTCTCCCATCTAGATAAAATGCTAAAATGGTGTGAAGACACCAATCTTTGTCTAAATTGGGAGAAGAGCCACTTTATGGTCAAAGAAGGCATAGTCCTTGGCCATAAAATTTCAAAAAACGGGATTGAGGTAGATAGAGCAAAAGTCGATGTTATTGCTAAATTGCCTCATCCTACTACCATCAAAGGTATTAGGAGTTTTTTAGGTCATGTCGGTTTCTATCGCAGATTCATACAAGATTTTTCTAAAATTGCCCGGCCTATGACTCATCTTCTTGAAAAAGATGCTCCTTTTATCTTCTCACCCGAGTGCATCGAAGCTTTTCAAACATTAAAGAAAAAGCTTACTGAAGCACCCATTCTCGTTGCTCCCGACTGGGACTTGCCTTTTGAGCTCATGTGCGATGCAAGTGATTTTGCTATCGGTGCAGTCCTAGGGCAACATAGATCTAAGCATTTTCAGCCTATCCACTACGCAAGTAAGACTATGACTGAAGCTCAAACTCATTACACCACCACAAAAAAAGAGCTACTAGCTGTGGTGTATGCGTTTGAGAAGTTTCGGCCGTACTTAATCTTGACCAAATGTGTGGTGTATACGGATCACTCGGGTCTCAAATATCTCTTTGCAAAACAAGATGCAAAGCCGAGATTGCTCCGTTGGGTTCTCCTCCTCCAGGAATTTGATATCATTATACGTGATAAAAAAGGAGCTGAGAACCTGGCTGCTGATCATCTATCCCGATTAGAGAACCCTCACCAAGATGTTTTCGAGAAAAAGGAAATAAATGAAACATTTCCTCTCGAGACACTCAATGCGGTTTCTTTTCGTGGAAACTCTTCTACCCCATGGTTTGCTGACTTCGCAAATTACCATGCGGGTAACTTCATAGTGAAAGGGATGTCGACCCAACAGAAGAACAAATTCTTCAAAGATGTTAAACATTACTTCTGGGACGACCCCTACTTATTCAAAATCTGTGCGGATCAAGTCATCCGACGGTGTGTTTATGGACAAGAAGCTCTTGACATTCTCAAAGCTTGCCATGCTGGACCCACCGGGGGCCATCATAGTCCAAACTACACCGCCAAAAAGGTGTTTGATTCCGGGTTTTATTGGCCCACAATTTACAAGGATGCCCACGAATTTGTCAAAGTCTGTGATGCTTGTCAACGTCACGGAAATATCTCTCAAAAAAATGAAATGCCACAAAATGCCATTCAAGTTTGTGAGATCTTTGACATATGGGGTATTGACTTTATGGGGCCATTTCCATCATCTCGAGGAAACAAATACATACTTGTGTTGTTGACTATTTGTCAAAATGGGTTGAAGCGAAATCTTTACCCACTAATGATGCCCGAGTTGTTGTGAAATTCTTAAAATCTCTTTTTGCTAGGTTTGGAACTCCACGAGCTATAATCAGTGATCGTGGTACGCATTTCTGCAATGACCAGTTTGATAGAGTCATGCAAAAGTATGGTGTAACTCACCGTCTTTCTACTGCGTACCACCCCCAAACAAGTGGGCAAGTGGAAGTTTCCAACCGTGGTATTAAAAGAATTTTAGAAAGGACAGTAGGCGAAAATCGTGCATCCTGGTCGGATAAACTGGATGACGCACTCTGGGCCATCCGTACAGCTTACAAAACACCCATCGGATGTACTCCATACAAGCTAGTGTACGGAAAGGCATGTCATCTTCCGATTGAGCTTGAGCACAAGGCATACTGGGCCTTGAAGCATGCAAATTTCGATATTCAGACAGCTGGTGATCACAGAAAAGTTCAAATGAATGAACTAAATGAACTCCGTGATCAAGCATACGAGAACTCTTTGATCTATAAACAAAAGACAAAGAAGATTCATGACTCTAAAATCAAGAACCGCGTTTTCAACGTTGGTGATCGAGTCCTTCTTTTCAATTCAAGATTGAAGATTTTCTCGGGAAAGCTCAAGTCCCGTTGGTCTGGTCCATTTACCATTGCTAAGGTTTATCCTTATGGCACCATTGAGTTATCTCAGCCCGATGGTCCAAATTTTAAAGTGAATGGTCATCGATTGAAGCATTATTTTGGAGAGGACATTCCTCCTGTGATTGTCCCGGATCTACAAACTTTCCCCATGAACCAATGAATGCGGGGATCGAGTCAAGCTAGCGACTCGGGAATCAAAAACAGTAGCACACTACATGGGTTTTCACCCGTGTGTCCCACCCTAGTGTGGGGGAGATGCCCCCCGCTGTTGTATATAAGATTTTCATGAAAAAAAATAATAAAAAAAAAATAAAAAAATAAAATCTTGCTAAATAATGGCCGTAGTATTTCCCTTTTACGTTCTATGTTTCGGCATAACCGCTGGTACTTTGAATATTGAGGGCAATATTCATTTCTAAGTGTGAGGGGGAATTCTCACGAATTTTATCATGTAATTATTCCACCCAATTCCCCCGTTTTTGGCCAAATTTTTTTTAGTAAGTGTTTTTCACTTACTCAGCAAATGGTAATCAGTCCGCCATGTCTAACCCAAAAAAGGATTGGCTAATCCAGGAGCAAACGGCTCTTGGTAAAGATATCTCAAAACCGTTGACGGCTTGCAATTTACCCAAAATTGTATGGTATTCAGCTCACCATATCCTTAAAAGTGAAGAGTTGGCTAGCCCGCAAGTTTATGGCTTGTGGTAAAGGCAGTGGAAAAACCATAATTGGTAATCAGCTCACCAAAGATAATATTGATAATTTATCTAAGAGTTGGCTAGTCCAGAAGCAAACGGCTTCTGGTAAAGACAAATCAAATCCGTTGGAAGCTGGTGATTTGCTCAAAATCATTTGGTTATCAGTGTACCAAGGTTCTTACTTGAACTAAAACATTTGGCTACTCCAGAAGTAATGGCTTTTGGTAAGAAAGCAAAACAACCTTTCTTTATGTACTTCTCCGTTTTGATGCATGATATAATACTGAGTCTAGTTCCACTTCGTTCCCCACGAATGATCAAAGTTTCGCCATTGTAAGGAAGATGAACAACTTTTTCATCACAAATGATTCTTGCACGATGTTTGGATAACCAATCCATACCGATGATGACGTCGAAACTACCAAGTTCTACGGGCATAAGGTCTATATTGAAGGGATGATTTAGAAAATTGAGTGTACAACCACGGACAATGGTGTCAGTGCTAATTAAGTTATGATGAGTGTCTAAATACTCATCATTTTTGTACCATTTAAACTGCAAAAACATCTGAAAACACTCAGAAATGCATCAAAATGATAAAAATATCACAAATAAGTGTTTTATGTGTTTTAAATGCAAAAATATCAAAATCTGGTGAAAAACGTATCAAGTTTGCATAATTGGCAGTTTTAGTCCCCCAAGTTTAAAAAGTTGTCAAAAACAGTCCCTGGTAAATCTAAATAAAGAAAAATATCATTTCAAGTCCCTAGGGATTCATGAGTTGTCAAAATTGGTCCTTGAGATTTAAATTTGCAAAATTACAACTTAGGTCCCTAAACTTTCAAAAATGTCAAGTTTGGTCCCTGGAAGTTTGAAAATTTCAAAAATGGTCCTTGTACTATTGAAACTTGTCAATTTTGATCCCTTGAAACAGTTTTGAGAAATTGGCAGAAATGGTCCTTCAAAAATCAGAAATTGCATTTTGGTCCTTATCATTATTAAAACCAAGCCTAGTCAAAACCAATTTGGACCCCTGCCATTTATACCATTTGGCCCCCTGCCATTTAGCCTTGACCTTCCCTTTTTGGACCCCTAGTCAAACCAGTCAAATCCTTCTCCTGCCCACCTATTCACCTTTCTTCTTCACCTCTAGCCCTGCAACTCAGGCATATTCCTATCACCTCAGACCTTTCCCTCCCCCCTCATCATCATATCCACCAACCTTTCACACCACAATTAATGCCACCCCCCCTAGTTGCAAATTCAGAACCCATTTGCTTAAACAGCTTTTCCCGCCAAAAAACGTGGACGGCTTAAATCACTCCAAACTCATCCAACAGTCCCAATTATGAGTGGGAATCAATCAGAGGACACGTGGAAGCATTTTTGGGTATAAAAGAGAGAAGTGAAGCAAGAGGAAGAAGCAGTACTTAGTTTTTTAAATTGATGTATGTCGTTTTTATTAAATTGTCTTAGCTAGTCTCCTAATTTTGTAACTTAAAGCTTTCTTGTATTGAATTCAAGTAGTTTGATCATTATAATCTGTTTTCAAGTGTTAATTCAAGGTTTCACTTAAGTTTCATATTTTCATGTTAACTGTTGCAAAATCCAGTTTCACATTCTTATATCCAATCCTTTAACAGCTTATTTTTAAGTTCCAATAAGTTTATTTAAGCTTATTATAGCTTTTAGTAAGCCTAAGAAATAGTTTCAAGCATATTTGGTTTTTGGTCAACGAAAGTCAACTGAGAAGAAAATTTGGTTAAGCAGGTTTGGAAATGGAATGAGGTTGATGCAGAGATGGATTTGGGTTGAAATTCAGTTGGGTATAGGAATAAAACAGTAATAGAATAGTGCTCTTTGTTTGATAGATCTCAAGCCATTGTGGCTAGGACCTCATGTGAGTATCACTTTCTTTGGTCTGTTTGAATCATGTTTTCTTGTTAATAAGCTTTAATTCTGTTAAACATTAATATAAATTAGCTTAATATCTCTAGTGTAATAGAAGTTTTTAATTATGTGCATGTTTCAAGTTATGTCTGCACATTTGTGAAAATGGAGCAGTTGAGCTTTGGTGTTTAAATATTGAGTAGCTATCTTGATCTAGGTCTAATTTGGTTATCTCAATCTAGTGTAATGATGAGTTTAACCTGTTTCTGAGTTTAGCTTAGCAAAACAGTGAATTAGTGTCTTAAAATAGTGTTTGGATTTGCTGCATTATCTGAGTCAGAGGCATGTTCAGTAGTTAGGATCAGTTGATCTACACTTATTTGGTCATTTGAAACTCATCTTAGTTCATTTGTACCCTTTGTAATAGCTCAAAGTCAAAATCTTCAGGAACCTGTTCTAATTGCATCACTATTGAGATTTTGAAAGAGCAAAAGCTTGATTCATGTTTAGAAATCATTAAAGTAGCTTGATTCAGTTTCATTTCATCATTAAACATCATGTTCAGTCCATAAATTAAGATCAAAGTTCACCAAAGTAAAAGTTTCAATTCTGTCAAAAGTCAAAAATAGTTGAAAAAACCAGTTTTCACCAAACTGGAGAGATTTATCATAGCTTCATTATTGGTCCAAATCCAGTGAAACTTAGAGCTTAAAAACTTCAACTAGTCTAGTTACTTATTATGATTTTTATTGAATTTTAGTAATTTTCTAAAAGCTTCAAAACAGCTTATCAATTAGGGCTTATCTGCCCTGTTCACAAACTCAGTGAAAGCTGAGTTTTCTCAGCTTCTTGCAGAGCTTGTCACAAGCTCATAAGAGCTTGTCCAGGTCTGGTTTTTGGTTTATAGGTAGCCAGCCAGGTCTTCTTCAAGTGACAACTTCTGTTTTTTAGTTTCAGTTTATTAGGTAGCTTGTGCTTAAGCTTCAACTTAGGGGGTAATAACTGATTTTGGTATTTAAGATCATATAATCAAATCATAGCAGTGTGTAATTCAGAGGTTTAGGATAGTTGTAATCAGTTGCTTTTGAGTAGTTTCAGCTTATTATAGCTTCTGTGTTCATTTGGTGTCCATTTGGTACCTTTGGCTTATACCAAGTGCTTATTTATAAGCACTTGTAACTGCAGTTTCATATTCTACCACATAAGCCACTGCTTTTATATTTTTCTTAGTTTCAGTATATTAAATTAGACTTTTCCTGAATTTTTCATATTTTTCTAGGTCAGTTTGCTATTTTTCTTCATTTAAAACAGTTTTTAGGTAATTTTAATTAGCCTTTTAATACAATTAATTCAGAAAAACTTCAAAAAAATAAGTTTTCATTTTTCCTAGGTTAAGATAAATATAAAAAGTCAAAAAATTATTTTTCCAGATTTTTCATAGTTTAATTTGTAATTTTTAGCAATTTAATTAGTTTTAAATAGTTTTTAATTCATAGAAAATAGAAAAATAATCAGAAAAATACAAAATTAGTTTTGAAAATTCTCTTTAGTTATTTTAGATTTTTCCAAGTCATAATTTCATTTTTCTAGATTTATTTCATATTTTCTTGTATTTTAGGGTATTATTAAATAAGTAAAAATAGTTTTTAATTAATAATAATTAGATAAATAGTTTTAAAAATAATTTTCTTTTTCTAAAAATTTTCTCTTGTCATTAGGTTTGTAAAAATGTCATTTGCATATTTTTAGGATTAATATTGCTTCAGTTTCACATTTTCTTTTGTATGTCACGTAGTTTTTAATTTAAGTTTTATAAAAGAAAAATCAAAAACATCAGTTTAAATATAGTGATAGCGTTTATTTAATATATTTTAACTTTTTAATTTTCTTTAATTTGCATTTAAGCCCCTGTAATTTACAAAACTTTTCTTTAGGTATAAATAACTCAAAATCCTTACTGATCACTATCCTTAGTGATTATTCGACATCTGTCTGTGTTAAACACCATTCATCCTCTGTGGGACTTAACGACCCAGGAATCCACTATATTCCTCTGATCTTAATTTCATTTGCTTCCAGACTGTTTTAAGTTTGTTACGGTTGACCATTCACAAGTGGTCAGCTTGTGTGACTAAACTTGACTGTTCGGGAGCCAATCAAGTTACCATTAGCTAATTCAATGTTGTATAATGTGTCTAATGTGGGAATTGTTCTCTCGCTCTAACCATTGAGCTGAGGATAATAGGTGGTACTCATGTCCTAATAGATTCCATGGGAAGAGTGAAATGATTATGAGAAGTCTAAGGTGAATTGAATAGCTTATGATAGGTATAACTGGAATTGATATCACGTGCCTCATGTCATATTTCAAAATGTTAAGTCTGTCGAAAAGGACCTTATTGAAAAGAATAGATTATGGGTAACAATTGTGATTCCTCGCGTTTCTCGTTCTAGCGAATGTCATGATTTGAATCTTACTTGCCTAAGGCGTTTAGTCCCCATGACTAAAATGTTTATGGTTTGATTATCGAAGTGTTTCCATGCTCTATGTTTTAAAGTCACAAAACCTTAAATATTTAAGTGATGTAGTATTGTGATTGGTTTTCAAGACTCGTTCCGATATTGAGTGCTTCTAAAATAGTTCATCACTAGATTGTCATCATGTCCGCAAAACATAGATATCAGGTGATACTATACCGAGGAATGTTTGTTCTAATCTCACTTGTAGATGGAAAGTCATCTATTGTCTGATATGTTCAAACCTGTTGCATCTCTGGATATAGAAGTGAGGTTACTTGGAATTTCTAGGGAACACAATGCCTTAGGGGAAGTTTATATCAATAACCTTAATTTAACCACATTTTCCTTTAAAGGAAACTCATTGTAGGGAAGTTCAAATATTGTTGAGGCCAGTTAGAAGATTTGGTTTCTCCCTATAATGTTGCTTAGTGTGTATTCGCTTCGTACTAAATCTTGTAACTCGGTCTAGCTAGTACTTTTGAAATGATATAATTTGACTTCTAGTCCAAAATAGTGGTTCGGAATGTCTTGTCATGTCTTAAGATTTTTATTGAGTTTTGAAAGATCTCGCTACCTACTTCTAGTCCTTGTTGGAAATTCCGAAATCCTTTCATTGTTTTCTTGTATCGAGGAATCCTCCTCACGGATGGTATAGAAAGCCTTTCATAAAAAAAAGGTAACTCATCAAATTCTAACTTATCGGTTGAGTGAGGGATGAATGGCGTAGGCTTCTATAGAGTGTTAACAAAAAGAAACGTTTATGAACAATTTATCTGATTACAAAGCTTTGCTTTTGAGTGAAGATTGTTTTAAGAGATTTGAAATGATGCTTGTTACTTTCATGACATAATTCTTCCTGAATTATACATAGGTGATCAGGCTATGTATAATCAAGGACAAATGATGTGATGCTTGGTTTTGATGAAATGGTATTATGTTCCTCCGAAGTTTTAGATGGTATTTAACGTTTTGTTTTGTAAGATAATGGCTCAATAATTTTTCAGAGTAACATGAAAATCGTTTCGCGTAATGATAGTATTAAATAATTGATGAGATAACTGAAAGTCAATTGATAGGGTGGTAACGAAGCAACTTTGTTTTAAAACTTTATGAAACAATGTTTCTAAGATAGTGTAGAACAGCTTGAAATAAAATTAAGTGAAATAATGTTATGAAGTGGTAGCAAAATAACTTGAAATACAATTTGTTAAATGATTTGTAAGATACATGGGAGAACCTCATAGAGTGGTAATAGTCTCTTAATTGGTCAAGAATAAAGTTGGCCTAACCCCTAGTAAGATAGTGAGGTATCATCGCGAAATGATTGAAAATTGGGCAATTGGAATAAGGAATGAAATAAACAAAGATTGTGATTATCGTGAAGATGATAAATAATAAGGATTACATTAGCTAGAAAGGTACTTATTGTCGGTTCCTGTCGGTGGTCTAATCATGCCTCAAGTGTAGAAGTAGTAGGCTGTCTAGCAACAACAACTTTGAAACTCTCACAGTCCTCAAATTCTATTAGATAGTGTAGTTTCCGTAGTCTTAGTGATAGATGGTAGTGGTGTGTCAAATCATGCACGCTTCCTAAGCGGCAAATCAAATGTATGACTAATAGGTCCACTAGGACTACGCTTGTAAGTCCTACCAAATGGTATGATCTGTCTCAACAGAATGATAAAAAATGTCCTGATCCTACAGTGAACCAATGATGATCGTGATGGTGTAGGTGCAACTTCGTCCTCCTAAAAGGGTTCAGTCTCATCATCTGATGTTATCGGTGTTGAGTCAACTGATGTTAAAATTGTGATAGGGAATGACAGGGCATTCTCCATGTAAAAGTGATGGGATGGGTATCTGAAGGCATCAATGAGACAATCGATTTGAAATGAAAGTAAATAACTCGCAAAATGTGCGTATGAAACCGCATGTATAGTGACTATGCACTTATGATGAAATGATGAGATGCTATGATGATGTAGTTATAGTCTAGGGTCAATGATGCAACCTAGTCCTCTATAACCGAAGCTCTGATGCCAATCTGTCATACCTCCAAATTACCTATTTTGCAGCGGAATGGAATTCCTGGGGATTGACTGTCATAGCATCACAATCACAGTTATATTGAACGACCTAAAGTGTCGTTTAAAAACACATCGCTTGATATTTATTTAAAACATTCAGAGTTACAAGATAGGTCCCAAATGAAAGTTACTATGTGCGGAAAATAAGCTTGGTACAAGTCAAACGATGTTTTTTAAAGTGTATAATTCCCATGTGAGACGTGTCGTCACCGCGACTCTATGATATGTCCACATGCATGCCATGAAGTGAATGCCTTAGTTACCTGAAAATACATTGCTAAAAGTGTCAACACAAAGGTTGAGTGAGTTCATAGAGTTGTTGAAAATGTTAAATACGACTACCACAAGTATAAATTATGTATGACAATGTCGTCACAAAAATGATACAATTGCTATAAGTCCATGACACCGAAACTAGACTGATCATGATGTTCGCCCCAACAGAGTGTTTGCCAAACAACTCAAATAATGTTATTAAATGAAATGCAACCGTTTAACCAGTTGGAATCCACCAACCCGGATGGAGGAGTCACCCTCGATAGATCTATCCACTCACCCTCGCTTCTATGAAATTAACGGCTCATGTTATATAATGGGGAGATTCAATTGGCATGAGGTAACTTAAGCAATGTAAATGAATTTGATATACTTGGTATCGTAATAAAAATGATGTGCAATGTATTCTCCCCCGTAGGTTTGAAATAAAGTAAAAACTTGAATAAATCGGGCCTATGAAAACTCACATGTTGCAATGATAATGATGATATAATGGCAATGCTGAAATGAGGCGCAACCTCTGACCGTGACCTATTATGAATGATATGTTCTAATGTAAATCATGAAACAATGTCGTGCATGCAAATCCATATGTAATCTATACCACTTGTACGTTTGAAAATAATGTTTATCGTCGAAATATATGTTTATGACATCTCGTCATGTTATAAAATACTTTACAAGTATTTACGTTGAAATGATATCCTACGATAATCATTTAGTGATTTATTATGAAATTATAACTTTTCGTCGTAAAATAATATCGTTGAAATATCCATGAAAGTGACTAAAATGGCCTCTAAAAACTAGTCGTAAAATGGTGCACGTCGAGCGTTAGGAATTAAACTCAACGGTTTTGGGAAGCTTGTATCATTATCTCAAAGTTTTGGCATTTAAGTTTTCATCATAGAGGTCTCGATCATGGAGAGAAATGTAGTTAAAGTATGGTACTTGTGTCCAACATATTGTTTAAGGGTGGTTTTTCGGCAAAGTTTAAGCGACCGTATATTATTCATTACAACTCCGTTTGACGAACGGTTGAACACTTTGGAAAATAGACCAGGCGAACTTACTTTTACTAGAAGACATCATTTTATAAAAAGTACTCCATCAATGTTAAAAATGACCCTCAACATGGTCACTTGTTTGCCGTAATACTTGTCTAATAGAAATATATTAGTTTTTCTTATATAATAAAGTTACGGCAACTTTGTTAAATCACGTGTAATTTAATCGTTACAAGTCCGTTTTCTACG
The DNA here is from genome assembly GCA_019973895.1 of Chrysanthemum seticuspe. Classification (NCBI taxonomy): domain Eukaryota; kingdom Viridiplantae; phylum Streptophyta; class Magnoliopsida; order Asterales; family Asteraceae; genus Chrysanthemum; species Chrysanthemum seticuspe. The sequence goes on along the minus strand of BPTQ01000003.1, from coordinate 240,878,434 downwards.
TTTTATATGTCCTCGGAATCGTGATAATATATACTAATATATTTTTGATAAGTCGACACATTTTATAACGCTTAAGACTCATTTTTTATTCGTAAAAAGGCGAGATTACAAGCTGAATTTTCTGTACCAAATATCTTTCGTCGTCAAACTTGAAAAATTCATAACTTCTTTGTTATAGCTCCGTTTTAATCCGTTCAAGCGGCCACGTTTTCGGTTTAAAGTGTATTTTCTAAATATCTAGCCCAAATTATTTTACAAACTGTCGGATTTTCCAGATTTCAAAAATATGGACAGACCCTTTTTAAAACTTGTCGAAATGAGTTTTTCTCGCGCCAAACCTATTCTAACCCATTCAAAACAACTCCGAAGCTATTCTAATCCTACCATACACCTTCTTAGGGTGTCATGGGTTCCTAGACATCACCAAAAATAATATATAACAAGGAGTAATTATAGGATGACTTATATATACATAGCTCTTAAAAATCAATGTAAAAGTGGTACAAACATCATATGACTTGCATGTTTTCTCAAATATGATGTAATGAATATGAAAATGAATATGAAATATGATCCTGAAAATGAAAAGCTTACAAGTAACTTGATGAGGTTTATGAGAACAAAGGATTTTCCTAATCACCCTAGGTTTTTATTTCAAAACCTATACAAAGAGTGATACTAGAGTATAATAATCTTTGTCTTGAAAATTTTATGATGATCTTCCTTCTTGGTCTTGTGGCTTCCGGTTTTGGAGAGGAAGAGAGCAAGAGTTTTGATCTTGTATTTTGCAAATGAAGTAACTTGTTTTAAGTTAATTAGTATTATACATACACTTGGGTAAATATTTGCAAACAACCTCAATGACTCACCCTCCCTTGTCGACAAGGGAGGTTAGTCATTCACTTGATATATATATATATATATATATATATATATATATATATATATATATATATATATATATATATATATATATATATATATATATATTTAAATGTATAATGTAATTGGGTGTAAGTTACTTAAAAATAAATTGTAACTTGTATACACTTTTGTGTATTTAGGGTAGCGTTGGCTAAAATAAATTTTAACGGGTCAAGATAAAATATATTGAGGTCATAAAAATTGTAAAAATACATTTCTCACAAAATTTGAGTGAATAAATATTTATCGGGTTGAATTTACGAAAACCGTCGTAATTATATAAACATAACAATTTATATACGAAATAAATTGAAAACATCGGGTAAATTAATAATATAATTTTTATAGTCTTAAATTGAGTATAAAAATATATTAGGAATATTTTTGGAAGTGTCGGATTAAATGTTCAAAATAAATGTTTACGCTATAGCGTTTATTTAATAGGAAAATAAACGTTTAATGAAAAATGCAAACCCATGCATAATATTGATATGAAATGATGTTATTAATGTTGTGTAGACTAAATCTAGTCTATATGAAATGTCCTTGATAAAATGCTCATGAATTCGCAGCTAAACCACTAAGGTTACGCGAATTTGATACTCGTAAATGTAATTTACGATAAATTATGAAATAGTGAAACTTCCAAAGTTTGTAAAAATGACCTGAAATTACGAGTTGTCACATTCTTGGATAAGTTTGATGATATAGGAGTGAGTAATTTCTGACATGATAAATAGGCTTTATGTGGTAGGATGTCATGAAAAAAGGACCATTTACAGCCTACTTCCATAACTCTTCTGGATTTGATGGAATTATTTTTGTTAGATACCTTTTGATATTTATTGGAAAAAAAATCGTGGACAAACATATGATGAGGAACTATAAGCTTTAGTAATTAGTAATTTATAAGGATGAAAAAATAGTTATCCACTTTTGCGGCTCCTTATATATTTTAGTGGCTTTAGGTAGATGTAGTACTTGGTTTGTTTACGGTTAGTGTTTGCGTATTTGGAGTGCATATCATGGGCTAGATGGTAGTACAAAGTGTTAGTTGATAGTTGAAGTCGCATTGTTATGCAATTTACACGATACAATTGATTGCACGTGACTCAAGATATTTTATTTGTACTGAATATTTCAGAGAGGCGCCAAGCTATTAACTACTATTACCCTTTGATCAGTTTAGAGATATGGTCATTTGAGATGATGGTGTTGCTATCTGGTCTTCTTCATAATCCACAACTAGAAACTCGGTTCTTTCTATCAGGTTAATAGACAGAAGTCCAATTCAAAGATGTGATAGTAATTATTTATTTTGACATGTTAATCAGGCTAACTAATTGTGTCCATGACAGCCTGAATACTTGCTTGATGATTTACATGATTCCTCCTGGTCTAAGCGGGGCCACAAGGTAATCTCACGCTTACAAATTATTAAAAATCAAATTCATCTGTTTACATGTCTGCAATATATGTGATTATGTATACATGATTTTGTTTGTAGGTGAATTTTGAGGGTGTTTGTTAAAGCTTATACAGCGATCTTATGGCTTATGTCACATTATATAAGTTTATCATGCCATAATAAGCTTATATAAGTCAAAAAGTTTCAAAATTAGCCGAATGTCACATAAGCCATAAGGTTGCTGTATAAGCTTTAACAAAATGTCGTGTTTTTATATGTTCAGTAACCTCCTTCGTGTGTCTTAACACTAAAGTATAAATATCATACATATAACATTTTGCCAAAATAGTATTTATTTTATTTTATTATTATTATTATTATTACTATTTTTTTTATGGTTTTGGAGTTTTTATTATAGGTGATAAGTGATTAGCAAAAGGTGGTTAAGAGGGGAAAATGAGTTGGGTAGAAATTGTATGGGTGACGATGCCAAACGTATAGGAGAGCTTCAACAGAATCAACCTACTGTGAGAGGTAAGTCTGTAAATCTGTGTTATTGTAGTTAGTGAATAGAGGGTTAACCTTGATATGTCACACTACACACGTTCCGAGTATCAATTATTCTTAATGGAATTCCAAGGTTAACCATCGAAACGTATGGAATCCGAGTATCAATTCTCCATCAGACGAATGTAAGTCAGTTTTATTGTAGTTAGTGAATAGAAGTTTGCTTGATATGCCACACTACACACAATTTTGCATGTTGTCATAGTTATATCGCTTCTGCATTCAAATTTAAGAGTTACTTATGTGTCGAATATAAATAGACCTGATGTTGATAGTGAACCGAAATACATGCTTTATGAAGTGATAATAGTTTTTGGTATGTAGTTGCATTTGCATTATGTGACACACAGACCTATTTCTTATAGTTGTTTAAAAAGGCGGCATTTTATGTCGTTTCGGACTTGGGCTTCTGATTTGCCTCATCTCCTTTGTCCAGTCCGTTGCTTTATTACCTTATTCAGTAGTGTAACAAATTTGTTGCCTTATTCACATATGTATATGTGCCTTATTCTTATGCATTTGTTGCCTTATTCACATTTCAGCCAATAAGAATAAGGCAACAAATCACTCACATATACATTTCAGCCAATAAAATCAGTAGTATAAGAAATTTTATGAATCAGAATATGTGACACAGCGCGGATATGTAGAGGTGAAAATTGAAAGGATGGGCAGCTCACGCGAGTTGGGTACAAGGTCAAAGCGGGTTACTTTAGTACAGGCTGTAACCGTCTAGACAAAATATGTTTGACCTGCTAAAACTTCAAAAAAATAACTTAGATTTCTACTTAATATAGAGATAATGTATCAGCATGTTTGATATACAAGTATACAACCTATTTGGAATTCCATTAAGAATAATTGCCTTTCGAAATAAAGGCACTTTTAATCTTAATATGAGTTTTTAATCATTTAAAGCACAACTTTAATTAGTGAAATGAAAATTATATTATCTTTAATAGATATTGAAAAGGGCAAAGGTATTATAAAGGTCACAAGAGAGAAATGAATTTATCTTTGACACTTTTCAAGTAACTCAATAATATTACAGTCATGGCATGCTTACGTGAGAGATAAATTCAGGACGTTGTAGCTGATCCAACTCTTACGCGTACAAAAGCAGTTCGTTGTGCTCAGTGTGGTCGTGGAGAAGCTGTTTTCTTCCAGGTAACTGCTTTCCTCTTTACCAAATATAAACCATTTACAGATAATCACATGAGTCACGACATCCTTTTATTCGTATTGCATGAATGCTAACATTCACGATCATAAATATTATCATCTGTATACTGGATCACACTCTTTTCTGCTACTTTGACATAGTGGTGGCCAACTTAAACCCATTTATATAAGAGTGGTTCAACTCAGTTTGTATTTGTTTGATAACAGAAATGGGTAATATCTAAAAAAGTAGCTAAGATTGTAATGGGTAAATGTGTGAAAATTCAAAAATCGCCTCATATGTGGTCTATGTTTAGAATGTCCTAAATCTTAAAAAATTGTCGCCGGATCAGCTCTCAAACATGGTCCGTTTTGACCTGGATAAAAGTTAATTGCACTAAACCCAAATGTTGTATGGGTTAGTTCGAACTCATAATGAAACCTTTAGTATATAAAATGGAGTAATACTCAGATCATTGGAATTTCAAGCTGGCAAGTTATATGGGTTAGTTCGAACTCATAATGAAACCTTTAGTATATACTGTATAACAAATTCAGCCTCCTAAATCGTCAAGTTTAAACTTTTTCAGATTTTGCTTAAGTATTGTAGTTTATGTAGAAAGTTTAAAGTGGACAAAAAGTCTTTAGGGTCCCGCATTTTGGCACCTATAAAACATGCCTTAAGCAAGTGAAGTCTTATGGAACTGCTACTGTTTTTATTTGTTAGGCAACTGCTAGAGGAGAAGAAGGTATGACATTGTTTTTCATTTGCTGCAACCCAAACTGTGGTCATCGATGGAGGGACTGAGAACTCATTGAATTAGGTACCCAAGTCAAGGACTGGAACTTTTAATGGTTCTAAGACTTCTAAAGACTTGGAAGAACAGACCGCAATTTTCTTCAGGGTGTTCCAAAACCACAATGGGCGATACTCTCTGCTCAAGTGTAGCAATCCTAACAGGTTTGTGGTAATAGACGTTAGTTTTCAGTAGAAATGGCGATTATCCAACTTTATAATTGTTTGCTAAATGAGTTAGTTATTATGGAAGCTTTTGTTTTATTTTTTTACAATAGTGTTTTTATTGTTGTTTCATAATTCAATAAAGGCTTAGTTTCTATGGAGACGCTGATATTGTATGCGTTTCTTTATAGTGATACAAGACCAAGTGATAATGCTAAACCGCCTGGTATCCCTGATATGTTTAGTGATATGATAAAAAAACAATACGAGACTCGAATGCATATTTGGAGGAAAAGACTCCAAATGCGTATACAGGACAACTGATTCCATCCAAGTCACTTTTCCATACGTTAGCGAGAAACTGTACAAGGCATGTATTAGTACTTATATTGTAAGTTTATTCCTTTAATGGAATTTGATATATATGAACATATGCAAGTTATGGGTTTTTCTTCCTACGTGTAAATAAAAGCATATTGGCTGCAATGAGTATTTGCTTAAATTCGGTCGGTTAAGTTCATGAGATGATATGTTCCAAACGGGCATAGTCTGATTATTAAATGCATTAGACTTGACAACAAACATTGTCAATGTTTTGTTTAATCTGTGGTTACGAAAAATCACAGGCATTGATATAAGATTTGCCAACGCCGTTAACAGAGCGCTCCCGCAGCAACGCGGGGGCTACCCCGCTTGTTTTCACTATTAAGCTAACTACCTACTAATGATCTTTACCTAAACACTTTTTTGAGCTTATTTATGTTATTAGACGTATTAATAAGCATACCCAGACACACCCTAAAGTATGTATTTATATCCCATTTCTTTGTTTTTATTTTTGCTGAGTTTTAATTTTTATAGAAGTATATTATTGAAAATGTGATCTTAACTTGGTACCTTTGGTGAAAAAATGAAAGTGTCGAAAGTTAAAATAGCCATGATGGACAAGGTTTACGCAAAATATGGAGTTATTTTCGTTTCTATATTTCTAGCTTTACTCTTAGCTATTTTTTAACTGATTACGCGTTGTTCTCAGATAATGGAAGATAATGAGTCCAATGGTGAAAGGGAATAGGTCCAAACAAGGTTTGACTGAGCGGTTTGAGCTATTTATTAACAAGCATAAGGTATTATGCACCTAACTAATATTTGATTTGATTATATTTTTGTTGGATTTTATTTACCGTTAATCGTTTATTTTTTTATTTCCTCAGATTGTTGATGGATACACTGCGTTGAATGATCCAGTGGTGCACTGCCAATGATTTACTGATCAACTAAAGGTACCACATTGTCCTATAAGAATTTATCAGATTTATTTTTTTATTTTTTTTCTGGTCAAAATCTCAAAGTGAAAAATAAAAACGCACCCTAATGGAGACGGGTCAAAAGTTACGCTAAGAGTACTTGCCTTGCATAAATCATTTTGTCATAGAAAAAATTAGCCTATTACTTGTGTAATCCTTATTTGACATTAAGAGGGTTTCTAGGTTTGCTTCTTAAAGTGGTTATCAGTTTTTGGATGAAACACCTTATTATCATAAGCACTTATTAAAAAATAATACAGTTGTTACATGCATATCTTTTAAGCAAATAAGTAAGTTTCAAGTGATCAAATTCCAAACATCCCCTGACAATTTAAAAACAAATTGGACTAAATGTGTTTGGGGTCAATTTTTGTCATTGTTTTCAGGATCGACACATCGGAGATGACGAACCAATGGCTTTGCATGAGAATTATTGTACAGCTCTTGAATATGGTTTACCGCCAACTGCTGGTTGGGGTTTGGGGATTGATAGGCACACAATGTTGCTCACCGATTCACAAAACATCAAGGTTTGTGCATTTGAACTAATTTCTTTAATGTTTTAATTTCATTACTACAAACATCTTTGCGAACATGTATGTTCTTTAATAAACAGGATGGTATACTACTCCCAGTGATTGAACAACCCGTTACAGGTACAAGGTCCTTTTATTGCATCAATGTTGGGTCAGCTATACTTTGGTTTGATGAACTAACAAATTTAATGTTATGCAGGTGAAGAAAAAATGAAAGTGTCGAAAGTTAATATAGCCATGATGGACAAGGTTTAAACAAAATATGAAGTTATTTTTGTTTCTATATTTCTAGCTTTACTCTTAGCTATTTTTTAACTGGTTACGCGTTTCTCAGATAATGGGAGGATAATGAGGAGCCATTTAGCAAATCATCTACCGGTGGCACTCTAACTGAATTATCCCTAAAACATGCAGTCATGACATCTCCTGCACGAGAATGTGTTAAAAATGATATGTCTTACCAAAAATTGCAAGCCTTTTCAACCAACAAATTATTATCTTTAATTCTCAAGACTATACCTATAACCTTTCAGTTCCTGCTGCAAATATCACAGTATGATACATATGTTGGTACGGGTTGATTTCAGTTAATATCCCACAACAGCTGCTGTTATATACTGATATAGTAATGAACATCTAACTGAAATGTATTTATTGCTCAAATTTTTTAATCACTTGATGTCAATTTGGTCAATTGATGTGGGTTTTAATGTCCTTATGGGGACAATGCTCCTTTTTTTTTAAAAAAAAATAAGAAAACAACTCATGTTTTTAAAAACCAAAAAACCGCTAAATAACACCATCAAAACAAAAAATACAACCAAACATAAATAAATATATTTTAAACAATAATAAAAAACAACATACTTACGGATTATAAATAAAAGTTTGAGTTTGTCTTTATATTTCTTTAAGAATTAAGAATACTTACTGTTGGGGTTCAGTAAATACCCAAACCCCTTAATCTAGGATTTGAATAGAAAATAGCCCAAGTGTTTAGTCCGTTAAACACTAACAGGTCACTGAGTGCATAGTCTCTCAGTGAGTCATCTTTAGGTTATTCAGTACAAGGCAAAGAAGAAGTCTTTCCACTCAGTAAGGCGGAACTTAAAGGGTGAAGACTGAGTCAAGAAGAAGATGGTGGATTCAATGAGTGATGAAAATAACTCACTGAATCCCTAAGACTCCTCTCCAACTGCTTACACTGAAGACAAACTGAAGTAGAAGACTGAAGGATGAAAAGACTGAAGAAAGAGCGGGACAAGGCGGGAAAAGATTGAATCAGATAAGACGAAGTTCTTATCAACCAAAGTCAACTTTCCCTGAATGGCAAAAGATCAGGCTCAGTGTCATCACTGAACTTAGGAAAGAAGTCTTGTCTCTTACCTAGAATAGTCTTTATAAACAGAGACAAAATACAACAATATTTTGTCTTCTGTATGATGTCAGTTTGTCACTTAGGAAAGAGTCAAATATCATACATGTATAAATAGCATAAGAGATGGAGTGAAAAGATTAAGCTTGTGAATTGTAAAAACACACATACACGCAAGCCATCTTTTCACTCCTCCAAATACAACTTAGTTCCTGAGATAGCTCAGTGAGCTCTAAGAGTTGTGCTCAGACTTAGCCTGAGCTTAGAGAAGAGTCACTCAACTTTGTCATTTCAATTCCAAGTACTATTTCGCAAGTACTTGGGTAACGTATTCTTTGTTGATTTATTTCTAGTATGAATATGATGTTGAAAATTACTTTGTGTGTTTTACTTATGTTAATTTCAGTCTTAGTTCACTATTAACTTGTTTTATATACTTAAACTGTTTTAAAAGATAGTGAACGGGGAACAACAAGTGGTATCAGAGCAAGGCTAATTATAAAACTCGTTTTTTAGGCCGCTCTAAAAGTTTTTAAATTAGGATCCTAAATGGCTGAAATTGATGTACCCCAACTAGTGGATAAAAAGGGTGGAGCTTATTCAGCTGTTGCCCCTAGACTTGAAGTTGGCAAATTCAACAAATGGAAAAAGTGAATGCTTTGCTATTTGATTGGGATGGAACCTTATTATATCAAGTGTATAAATGAAGGTCCATTTGTCCCAAAGACTGCTGAAGGGTTGCCCAAACCTGAAGCTCAGTGGACCCAGGATGAAAGGAGAGTGGTCAACCAGGACCAAAGACTCAAAAGTGTCATAATATCTTGCCTTCCTGACGGTATTATGGAGTCTGTTATAAGCTATACTACAGCTAAGCAAACCTGGGATGACCTAGTTCATAGTCATGAAGGACCATCTGATACCAAGGAAAATAGGATAATGGACCTGAAACTTGATTATAACACCTTCAGGGCTAAGGACTCAGAAACTCTCTCTCAAACTTACACCAGGTACAAAAATCTTTTAAATGAACTATCAAATGATGGTGTTAAGTTGTCCAAACATGAAATCAATGTTGGTTTTGTCAACAGTCTCCCTGAGAAGTGGTTGAATTTCTCTCAGGGACTTAGGAATACTAATCATATCCAAAATCTTGAGCTTCCTGAAATTTATGGAAAATTTGTCTATGTAGAAAACCTCATCAACAGACGATACCCTGACTTAAAGAAGTCTCAGGAAGTCAAGAAGTCCCTGACCACCACCTCATCACCAATATCAACTGCTTTCTATTCTAACAATGTTGTTCAAGATTTTCAGGAAAATTTTGATGATGAGCCTGATGAGAGATCAAGTGAGGAGTACCTAAATGACCTGAAAACTGAATTTCAGGAAAGGGCACTCCTTGCTAACTCTCGAAGGTTTATAAAAATAAACAAAGGTTTTTCAAATGCCAAAGAAAATGAGGACACTGAATGCTTTAAGTGTCACAAAAGAGGTCATTTTGCAAAAGACTGTTTTTCAAAAACAATTTCTGAACCCTCTTATAAACCATCAGGATCAAATCAGTCCTCAGGCTTTAGCAAATTTCAACCCAAAATCTATTAGTCTCATCAAAACTTTCAAAACAAATCTGATCAAAACAAAACTGTTGATTTTGAAGCTAAGTATAAGAAAGTCAAAGCTAAGCTTGCATTGCTCGAGCCCAGTCCCTCAGAAACAACAAAAAGTGTTCAATCTATGAAGGGTAAAAACAAAGGCCTTGTTGCTGAGACCTTCGACTCGGATGAAGAGCCAGTGTCATCAGATGATGAAATGGTGCATGTCAGTGCACTGATGGCCCTCTCAGAAGAGGACATGTTGGAAAGAATCATGCCAGAAACGGGGAATGGGTCAACATCACTATGAAGAAGGTAAACATCTTACTTTCTATGGATGATGACTCTGATTGGCAGTCTTATATGAATTATCTTAATGTTGACCGTAAGTTCGTAAAAGAGCAAAGATTAAATCTCTTTTCAAAATACAACAAGCTAAGTTTTGAATTAAATAAGTGTAGAGATGAACTACTTATTTTAAAACAAGCCAAGCTTGAGGCTGTCACTTTGCAAATTCAAAACACTGAACTAGTTAAGAGAAATCAGGCTCTTCAAGATGAACTTAAAAAGGAACAAGATATTCTTGATAGTTGGACTGCTAAGAATCCCAGGGTCTTTGATGTTGTGGGTGCCCCCAGTAGCAAAAAGAGAGTCATAGGTGAAGATCATCTCCCTGACTCTCGCAACAAATACCAAAGTTCAAAACCATTTGTGTCTGGTGGTATGATTACCAATATGCTGACAACTCCAAACTCCAGTGATTGGATTGAACGGGTTAATCCTGAGAGTAAGCTTCTAAATTTTGATTCTGGAAGGATTCTTGAACCTGAGAGCCAAGCTCTTAAGAGCATGCTAGGACTCCCTGATGTGCCCAGTAGTACTGAACACATTTCTGAGTCTGAAGCAGAATCTCAAACACCGCTTCCACCCCTGAAACCTCTTCAGGGTGCTGATCCAAGCTCTGAGCTTACTCCTCTAAAATTCAATCCTCACTCACCAAAAGAAAGGTCTGGACTTGGTAGAACCATCCTGCAAAGACAAACAAAACAAATCCAACAAGAGTCTACTCCTACTGAGACTTCAACATCCTCTGTCCCCACTGAAGCTGACCAAATTCAGCAACTTACTGAGCTTGTGAGGAAGCTGACAGAAAAGATGGATTCCATCGAGAAATCCCCTTATTCAATCAAGGAAACTAAGTCAGCCTCATCTAGCTCATCTAAGTCAAAATCCACCAACAAACCCAAGCAGAAGTGTGAGCTATGTCATTACACTACTCATACCACTGACAACTGCTATAGAATCCTTTATTGCATGATCTGCAATAAGGATGATGACAGAACTGCAGACCACTTGCAGTATGTAAGCTCTGTCAGTAAAGTAAACTATACCAAAGTTGGTCATCAGTATGCTTCATCCTCCAAAACAGCTCTCAAGAATAGAGCAAAACCTTTTCCTCTTTGCCCTCACTGTGGGTTTAATGATCATCATCAGGATGACTGTCTCATGAACACATGCTATGATATATGTGGAAATCCAGCTCATGAGACATCCCAACATGACAGTATCATTCATGCAAGGAGAAGTACAAAACAACCCAAAATCACTAAGTCTTCCTCAGTCTCTAAATGCAAAACCTGTGGCAGCACAATGCACTCAACCACTGACCATGAGTCGATTGCAAAATTCAAAGATACCTTGAGACCCAAGCCCACTAGCAAGTGGGTCACTAAGAGAAACTAATTCAGTTTACTACTTGTGCAGAGACAAGCCAGGGAGCCTATTTGGCATCTAGACAGTGGTTGCTCAAGAAGCATGACTGGTGTGAAGGAGTATCTGCACAAGTATGTAAAGGAACTAGGACCCAAGGTAGTATTTGGTGATAACTCATCATGTCCCACTAAAGGTTATGGTTCAGTAAACTGCAATGGAATAGTTTTCTCTATAATTACTTATGTCAATGGTCTCAAATACAATCTCATCAGTGTCAGTCAACTATGTGATGCTAAGTACATTGTGCAATTTAATGACAAACAAGGTACCATCTTCAATGCCAACAAGGAAGTGGTGTTGATAGCTCCAAGGAGAGATGATGTTTATGTGTTAGACATGTCAACACTCTCCCAAGATGGAACTTGTCTCTTTGCTAAAGCCACTGAAACTATCAATTGGATGTGGCATAAGAGACTCTCACACTTAATCTTCAAAAGCCTCAACAACTTGGCAAAACAAAACAAGGTCCTTGGCTTACCATCACTGGTTTTTGCAAAAGACAAACCATGCTCTGCCTGTGAAAAAGGTAAACATCACAGAGCATCATTCAAAACCAAACAAAATTTCTCCATCAAAAGCTGCCTTCACCTCCTGCACATGGATCTCTTTGGACCTGTCAGTCCCAGATCAATCCAGCATGAGAAGTATACACTTGTCATTGTTGATGAGTTCTCAAGATACACTTGGGTATACTTTCTTTCAAAAAAGAGTCAGGCAGCTGATACAATAATATCATTCATCAGGAAGATTGAAAACCAGAATGACATTACTGTTAAACAAATCAGAACTGACAATGGTACTGAGTTCAGAAATCAAGAGCTTGAGAGTTTCTGTGATGAAAAAGGAATTTCTCAAAATTTCTCATCTCCATATACCCCTGAACAAAATGGGGTTGCTGAAAGGAAAAACATAACCCTCATTGAGGCTGCTAGAACCATGTTAAATGGCTCAGCCCTCTCCAAGCATTTCTGGACTGAAGCAGTCAAAACTGCCTGTTACACTCAAAACAGGTCAGTCATTGTCAAAAGACATAATAAAACCCCATATGAGATCTTCAAAGGTAGACTTCCTAACGTCAGCTATTTTCATGTGTTTGGAGGTGTTGTGTTCATTCATAACCACAAGGATCATCTAGGCAAGTTTGATGCAAAAGTTGATGATAGATACTTCTTAGGCTACTCACTGATCTCCAAAGCCTTTAGGGTTTTTAACACAAGGAGACAACAAGTTGAGGAAACCTTTCATGTCACCTTTGATGAAAGTGCTGAAAGCATCAGGTTCACCAACACCTCAGTGGAGGAAATAGGAATTGATAACTCATCAAGATATCCTCCTGATGAGTACAACACTGAATTTAATTCCACATATCAAGCTGATGATGACATCTCATATTATGTCTTACCAATGATAAGGAACTTGTAACTTATGAACCTCAACCTGAACTAGACATCTCTACAGATGATCTAAATGATTATGTGGCTCTTGCACCTGAACTCACATCTGAACTCCTGATGAGTGTCTAAATACTCATCATTTTTGTACAAAATAAACTGCAAAATCATCTGAAAACACTCAGAAACACATCAAAATGATCAAAATATCACAAATCAGTGTTTTATGTGTTTTAAAAGCAAAAATATCAAAATCAGATGAAAAACATATCAAATTTGCAAAAATTGTAGTTTTAGTCCCCCAAGTTTCTAAAATTGTCAAAAATAGTCCCTGAGCCAAAATTTCAAAAGAAAAATCACTAAAGGTCTTTTTAAAATCATAAATTGTCATATTTAGTCCTTTGGTGAAAAATCTAAAAGTTTTGAGAAATTTACAGTTTAGTCCCTGAAAATCCAAAATTGTTCAAAATTAGTCCTTGGAAATTTTCAAAAATGTCAAAACTAGACCTTGGTCTATTTAAGATTGGTAACATTAGTCCTTGGATTAAACCTTCATAATTTACATGATTGGTCCCTTGAATTTCAAATGTTACATGTTTGGTCCTTTATGTTAATATTTCTACAATCCATTCGGACCTAATTTAAACCCCAAGCCCAATCTTAACACCAGCCTGCCCAATCCCTTGACCCGGTCAACCAACCCAACCACATGGTCAAATAAACAACCCCCCATTTTCCCTCCACCATGTCCCCTTCACCTGCTCTGTCTGCAATTCTCCACTCAACCTCACCCATTTTCCAACCCTCACCTTTCCTTGTTCCCCCACCTCCACACAACTCCAAATATCATTAATTGCACCCTTTCCCCAACACTCAACTCCTACACCTGGCTAGCACTTTTGGCGCCAAAATGATCAAACGGCCATTATCTACTTAAAGCATCCAACGGCTGTTATTATTGGTGGGATCAAGTCAGAGTCATGTAGAGAGAAGTTTGGAGCTATAAAAGAAGTAAAGAAAGAGAAGAAAAGGTAGTAGTAGTTTTAGTCAGTTTTCATTAATGTCGTTTTAATCAAAAAAGTTGTAGTTAAGTAGAAATCCTGTAATCTTTTGTTATTTTGTATCAAACTCAAGTAATGTTCTCAGTTTAATCTAATTTTAAGTATCAATTCCAAGGTTTACTTAAGTTTCATGTTTTTATTCCACTGTTGAAAATTTCCAATACAAGGTCTTATATACAAACTCTTATTAGCTTACTTTTAAACTCAAATAGGCTTATATGAGCTTATGATAGCTTTCTGTAAGCTTTTATATCAGTTTCAAACAATTTTGGATGGTAGTCAACAAAAGTCAACCTTGACTCAAAAATGGAAATGGTGATGAAAAGGATGATGCAGGGGTGTTGCAGAGGTTGAATTAGCATAGGTTAGGTTGGTTTTGTGTTTGGTTTTGGGCCTGCACCAGTTGGGGTCATGTGAGTAAATTTCCAACTTTTCAAGTTTCAAGTCATTTGCATAATTTGCTTGTTTGAGTTTCTGTGATAATCATTAGTGTACAATTGTTCACATAGTTTTATTTAGGTTATATAAACTTAGAGTAATCAAGAAATCAGTATGGATTAGTGATAATCTCAATTTTAGTTGCAAAACAGATTTTAAAGGGGTGTTTGGTTTAAGCTTATTTAAGAGTCAAAAACTGTTTTTTACCCACTTTGACTCTAAAAGTCAAAGTGGTTTAAGGTTCAAACAAGTCTTTAAAGTTGTGTTTAGCTAGCATACAAAGTTTGGTTGAGTTTTGAAAACAAAAACATCAATTATCTGTTCTGCCTGCTCACGTAAAACAGCAGCTGAAGCTGCTGTTTGCACCCCTTTTTCACGGCTTATTTTTGGTCCAAATCTTTTCCAAATTGCTTTTCTAGGATCCTCACATACCATTCTCAACATAGCTTTAGCTTGTTTGCACTTGGGATAGTTTTATGTAGCTTAAATTTTCTCTCAAAATCTGTCCAAAACCCAAAACAGCCACTGTTACAGCAGATGCAACAGAAGCTCTGCGCCCCATTTCTCAGCCCTCATTAAAGCTCATTTAAGCTTGTCAAAAGTTAAGATTTGCTTTTTAGTAAACTAGGATAGGTAGGCTTTTAGTTTTGGCAATGTTTAGGGACTAGGTAACTCAGTAGGTAGCTTAAAATTAAGCTCAAAACAAGCCCCACACCACTGTTTTGGTGCCTGTTTCAGCAGCCTAATTGCAGCCCAATTTAGAGCTTATTTCCCTTTTGCCTTAGCTTATTTAGGACCCCTTAGTGCTTATTAGGTGGCATAGATTAGGTGTACCAATTTTTAGCTTATTTCATGCTTATTTAGTGCTTATATTGTCTCTTTCATTTAGCCTAAAACTGAAAAGGGTGTTTGTTTTTTTTGAGCTTTTGTTAACTGTTGTGGATAAGCAGTTATAAACTGCTTATTCCAAGGTTTTAGTAAAAGTTGTTTTCACAAAAAAGTGCTTATTTAGTCTTATAATTAAGTTTCAAAAAGAAAATTTGAAAAAAAAAATAGTTTGCAAAAAAAAGGCATGAGGTGGGATTCGAACCCAAGACCTCATGCCCAACAGTCCACGCTCCAACACACCACACCTTTAACCATTGCGCCCTTGGGTCTTTACTGGTTTTTATTTGCAAAATTTAGTACTTAAGGCAACTTTGTCCATTTAGCTTATTCAAGCTATTTAGCTTATTACTAGCTTATTCGAGCTAGCTTTTTCAGTGTTTGTATTTTTTATAAATTTGTAATAGTATAAAGTATTTTTACAAAAAGTTTCAGATTTTTCTCGTTATTTTTAGTATTTTTTAACATTTAATTAGTGTAAAATCTTAATTAATTCATAATAAATAATTTAAAAGTCTAAAAAATATAAATCTTTTTTGTAAAATTTTCTTTTGTCATATATTTCGTAATAAAATTGTTTTCACATTCGTAGGACCTTTATTTCATAAATTTTACGTTTTATCTTGCGCTCCAGCGTAATTTTTGTACATAACGTACGTTTTCATTTTAAGTCACGTTTTTAAGTAATTTGAGTTTATGTTTTAGTTAATATAGTTTAGTTAAGTTATTTTATCATAAACGTTCATCACTTTAAAAATAGTGATAGCGTTTATTTAATATTTTTTATCTTTTTAATTTTCTTAATTTGCATTTAAGTCGCTTTGATTTATAATCTTTTTCAGTAGTGTAATTATCTTGTCCAAATCCTTTCTGATCGCTATCATTAGTGATCATTCTATCGTCTGAATCAGTGTTTGCACACCATTGAGTCTCCGTGGGACATAACGACCCGGGAATCCCCTGTATTCTCTGATCTTAATTGTATTTGTGTCTGAGCTGTTTTAAGTCTGTCAGACTTGACGGTTTTGCGCGAATCAAATTTTGGCGCCGCTGCCGGGGAGGCTTTAGCGTGTGTTTAGCCTTTTTCAGATCCATTCTTGCACATACCCCATCTTTTGTAAAAAGTTTTTTGTAAAGTTATCTAAAAATCCCAAAAAGTTCATTAACACTTTTCCTAAAGTGTTAAAAACGCCAAAAATATTTTCACTCTTTGTTTTTATCAAAATGTTTTTCAAAAATATCAAAAATATTCCTCTTTACCCTCTTACCTTTTTGATTCTTCATTTCTTACCCTCTGATAACCTTTGATTCTTTCCATGTCTTATCCTCACCCTCTTGGTTGTCAATGGTGTGGTGGTCCTTATAATGGTGGCAATTGCCCCAGTTGTTGCATGGTGGAATCAGGAAACGGGTCTGTCTATAACCAAGATCCCTATTCCTACCATAACACGACTGATTTATTCCATCAGCTACCACACTGTGATACTCAGCAGTTTTACTGTTGTGAGTACTGTGGTGGTTCGCATTCCAGTTCTGATTGTCAATCAGGAAACACGCTTGTCTATGAGCAGGTTCCTGATAACAATTATGACTACAACACATACCACTCACAGCCACATCAGTTTTACTGTTGTGAGTATTGTGGAGGTCCTCACTCTAGCTCGGATTGTCAAACAGGGAACCCAATTCCTTGTAACAATTACGAATCTTCGTATAATGACCAAACTCCACAGTACCAAATGATTCAAGCGACTCCTCTTGAAACTACGACAAACCTTCTACTGAAGACTCTGGAGTTATTAAAAGAACTTAAGGAGGAGTCGGCTATGTCATCCCATAATCCAAATGAAAAATCAATGGAAGTTTTGTTAGCCGAAGAGCGGGCTGCTAAATTAGATTCCCAGATTGCGTTTGAAAAATCTGTTAGGGAATCAATTGCAATAGAAAAAGCGGCCAAATCTAGCTCTCGATTCCGTTTCATTCCTGATGACGATGATGATGAAGATATCCTTGATATCCTACAATTTTATAACAGTTCATCAAGTTCATCAGTTGAAACTCCTTCCATGAAGAATCAGGGAGAAAAGACTATGATGGAATTACTAGCAGAAGAACAAATGTTAAGTATAAAACATATGTATGCTAGTCCATCTAATCTCCCTCAGTCTGTTGTTATCACACCTGATATTCCCACTCACTCTCTAAACATGGGGGATGAGCTTCTTAGCACTATTCCAGAAATGGAATCGTCTAGTGTTGAGGACCTTATCCCAATCCCGAGAGAGTCACAGGGAATTTCTGATCTTATGTGTGATATCCCTTTCCCTCTTGAGTGTTCTCAAGATCATTTTGAAACTTTCTCTGATCTTAGCGACGATTGTGCTTCCTATGGAGACATCGAGTACGTTGAGGCATCACTTCCTCAATCTGATGCTGATCCCCTTTTTGAGGAGTTCTCCGGTGAACTCACTCACATCAATCCACTCTTTGATCTCGAAGCCGATCTGGGAGAGACTGAAAGTCTCATTGATAATGATCGTTCACTCACTTCTTATCCCAACAGTCCAATAGAGAATGTTGATCACGTTGTTCCCGAAACATTCAAAGCTACTTTCACCAATCCTCTATTTGAATTCGACTCTGAATTCACTTCAATTTCTGAGAATCCACTCTTTGATACTCAGACTGAGGATAGTGATGAGCCCACAATGGAACAAGAGTTCACAAATTCACATCATGTGAATGATTCTCTTCATGAGGAGTTCTCCGGTGAACTCTCTCATATCATATCTCCGCTGGAGTATGATTGTTTGGATGGCAAAGATCATGATCGGGGGGAGAGAATCTCAATTTGCATAGTTATGACAAATCTTCCCACCCTCCCCACCGAGATGCCTTCCAACCCTAAGAGCTCAACCAAGAAAATCCAAATAAGTGCAACTGCACTTGATCCTGAGGAAGAAGATCTTATCATGATCGTTATCATGATCTTCCTTCTTTTCTTCACCTACTCGGTGACTTCCTCTCTTCTTCACTCCTTCGGGAGTGAGGACACTATCTTTGACCCCGGCATCTTCACTTATCATTTTTGAGCCGGTTCTATGTATATCTCATCGGTGTGGAACTTTCACGTGCTTCAAATGTTTGTCTAAACATCTTGAATGAAAGTCCGATGGAGATTGTTTCTTCCACTTTGCTTCCCCATGAACCAATGAATTCGGGGTCGAGTCAAGCTAGCGACTCGGTAACCAAAAACAGTAGCACACACCATATGGGTTTTCACCCATATTTCTGTCTTCTTACCCCCTTTCTACCACCTAAGTGTGGGGGTGTTACCCCACATGTTATATATATATAAGTATCTTAAAAAAAAAAAAAAAAAAAAAAAAAAAAAAAAAAAAAAAATTCTTTATAAATAATGGCCGTAATATTTCCCTTTTACGTTCTTTGTTTCGGCATAACCGCCGGTACTTTGAATATCGAGGGCGATATTCATTTCTAAGTGTGGGGGGGAATTCTCACGAATTTTATCATATAATTATATCAATTCCCCCGTTTTTGGCCAAAATTTTTTTTTTGGAGTAAGTGTTCTGCACTTACTCATTTGGTTATCAGTCCGCCTTGTCTGTAAGACAAAAGGATTGGCTAATCCAGGAGCAAACGGCTCTTGGTAAAGATATATCAAATCCGTTTATATGGCTTGCAATTTGCCCAAAATTGTATGGTTCTCAGCTCACCATATCCTAAAAAGTGAAGAGTTGGCTAGCCCGCAAGATTATGGCTTGTGGTAAAGGCAGTGGAAAAACCATAATTGGTAATCAGCTCACCAAAGATAATATTGATAATTTATCTAAGAGTTGGCTAGTCCAGAAGGGTACAGCTTCTGGTAAAGACAAAATCAAATCCGTTGAAAGCTGGTGGTTTGCTCAAAATCACATGGTTATCAGTGTACCATGGTTCTTACTTGAACTGAAACATTTGGCTACTCCAGAAGTAATGTCTTTTGGTAAAGAGATTAAAATCCATTATGTTTTCTCAAATCATTGCTAGGGACTAGCAATATCTCAGTGTGGGGGATTGATGAGTGTCTAAATACTCATCATTTTTGTACAAAATAAACTGCAAAATCATCTGAAAACACTCAGAAACACATCAAAATGATCAAAATATCACAAATCAGTGTTTTATGTGTTTTAAAAGCAAAAATATCAAAATCAGATGAAAAACATATCAAATTTGCAAAAATTGCAGTTTTAGTCCCCCAAGTTTCTAAAATTGTCAAAAATAGTCCCTGAGCCAAAATTTCAAAAGAAAAATCACTAAAGGTCTTTTTAAAATCATAAATTGTCATATTTAGTCCTTTGGTGAAAAATCTAAAAGTTTTGAGAAATTTACAGTTTAGTCCCTGAAAATCCAAAATTGTTCAAAATTAGTCCTTGTAAATTTTCAAAAATGTCAAAACTAGACCTTGGTCTATTTAAGATTGGTAACATTAGTCCTTGGATTAAACCTTCATAATTTACATGATTGGTCCCTTGAATTTCAAATGTTACATGTTTGGTCCTTTATGTTAATATTTCTACAATCCATTCGGACCTAATTTAAACCCCAAGCCCAATCTTAACACCAGCCTGCCCAATCCCTTGACCCGGTCAACCAACCCAACCACATGGTCAAATAAACAACCCCCCATTTTCCCTCCACCATGTCCCCTTCACCTGCTCTGTCTGCAATTCTCCACTCAACCTCACCCATTTTCCAACCCTCACCTTTCCTTGTTCCCCCACCTCCACACAACTCCAAATATCATTAATTGCACCCTTTCCCCAACACTCAACTCCTACACCTGGCTAGCACTTTTGGCGCCAAAATGATCAAACGGCCATTATCTACTTAAAGCATCCAACGGCTGTTATTATTGGTGGGATCAAGTCAGAGTCATGTAGAGAGAAGTTTGGAGCTATAAAAGAAGTAAAGAAAGAGAAGAAAGAGTAGTAGTAGTTTTAGTCAGTTTTCATTAATGTCGTTTTAATCAAAAAAGTTGTAGTTAAGTAGAAATCCTGTAATCTTTTGTTATTTTGTATCAAACTCAAGTAATGTTCTCAGTTTAATCTAATTTTAAGTATCAATTCCAAGGTTTACTTAAGTTACATGTTTTTATTCCACTGTTGAAAATTTCCAATACAAGGTCTTATATACAAACTCTTATTAGCTTACTTTTAAACTCAAATAGGCTTATATGAGCTTATGATAGCTTTCTGTAAGCTTTTATATCAGTTTCAAACAATTTTGGATGGTAGTCAACAAAAGTCAACCTTGACTCAAAAATGGAAATGGTGATGAAAAGGATGATGCAGGGGTGTTGCAGAGGTTGAATTAGCATAGGTTAGGTTGGTTTTGTGTTTGGTTTTGGGCCTGCACCAGTTGGGGTCATGTGAGTAAATTTCCAACTTTTCAAGTTTCAAGTCATTTGCATAATTTGCTTGTTTGAGTTTCTGTGATAATCATTAGTGTACAATTGTTCACATAGTTTTATTTAGGTTATATAAACTTAGAGTAATCAAGAAATCAGTATGGATTAGTGATAATCTCAATTTTAGTTGCAAAACAGATTTTAAAGGGGTGTTTGGTTTAAGCTTATTTAAGAGTCAAAAACTGTTTTTTACCCACTTTGACTCTAAAAGTCAAAGTGGTTTAAGGTTCAAACAAGTCTTTAAAGTTGTGTTTAGCTAGCATACAAAGTTTGGTTGAGTTTTGAAAACAAAAACATCAATTATCTGTTCTGCCTGCTCACGTAAAACAGCAGCTGAAGCTGCTGTTTGCACCCCTTTTTCACGGCTTATTTTTGGTCCAAATCTTTTCCAAATTGCTTTTCTAGGATCCTCACATACCACTCTCAACATAGCTTTAGCTTGTTTGCACTTGGGATAGTTTTATGTAGCTTAAATTTTCTCTCAAAATCTGTCCAAAACCCAAAACAGCCACTGTTACAGCAGATGCAACAGAAGCTCTGCGCCCCATTTCTCAGCCCTCATTAAAGCTCATTTAAGCTTGTCAAAAGTTAAGATTTGCTTTTTAGTAAACTAGGATAGGTAGGCTTTTAGTTTTGGCAATGTTTAGGGACTAGGTAACTCAGTAGGTAGCTTAAAATTAAGCTCAAAACAAGCCCCACACCACTGTTTTGGTGCCTGTTTCAGCAGCCTAATTGCAGCCCAATTTAGAGCTTATTTCCCTTTTGCCTTAGCTTATTTAGGACCCCTTAGTGCTTATTAGGTGGCATAGATTAGGTGTACCAATTTTTAGCTTATTTCATGCTTATTTAGTGCTTATATTGTCTCTTTCATTTAGCCTAAAACTGAAAAGGGTGTTTGTTTTTTTTGAGCTTTTGTTAACTGTTGTGGATAAGCAGTTATAAACTGCTTATTCCAAGGTTTTAGTAAAAGTTGTTTTCACAAAAAAGTGCTTATTTAGTCTTATAAGTAAGTTGCAAAAAGAAAATTTTGAAAAAAAAAATAGTTTGCAAAAAAAAGGCATGAGGTGGGATTCGAACCCAAGACCTCATGCCCAACAGTCCACGCTCCAACACACCACACCTTTAACCATTGCGCCCTTGGGTCTTTACTGGTTTTTATTTGCAAAATTTAGTACTTAAGGCAACTTTGTCCATTTAGCTTATTCAAGCTATTTAGCTTATTACTAGCTTATTCGAGCTAGCTTTTTCCGTGTTTGTATTTTTTATAAATTTGTAATAGTATAAAGTATTTTTACAAAAAGTTTCAGATTTTTCTCGTTATTTTTAGTATTTTTTAACATTTAATTAGTGTAAAATCTTAATTAATTCATAATAAATAATTTAAAAGTCTAAAAAATATAAATCTTTTTTGTAAAATTTTCTTTTGTCATATATTTCGTAATAAAATTGTTTTCACATTCGTAGGACCTTTATTTCATAAATTTTACGTTTTATCTTGCGCTCCAGCGTAATTTTTGTACATAACGTACGTTTTCATTTTAAGTCACGTTTTTAAGTAATTTGAGTTTACGTTTTAGTTAATATAGTTTAGTTAAGTTATTTTATCATAAACGTTCATCACTTTAAAAATAGTGATAGCGTTTATTTAATATCTTTTATCTTTTTAATTTTCTTTTAATTTGCATTTAAGTCGCTGTTATGTATTACCTTTTTCAGTAGTGTAATTATCATATCCAAATCCTTTTCGGATCATTATCCTTAGTGATCCTTCTATCATCTGAATCAGTGTTTAACACACCATTGAGTCTCCTTGGGACTTAACGACCCGGGAATCCCCTGTATTCTCTGATCTTCATTGTATTTGTGTCTGAGCAGTTTTAAGTCTGTTTAGACTTGACGGTTTTGCGCAGATCAAATTTTGGCGCCGCTGCCGGGGAGGCTTTAGCGTGTGTTTAGCCATTTTCAGATCCATTGTTGCACATATTCCATCTTTTGTAAAAAGTTTTTTGTAAAGTTTTCAAAAATCCCAAAAAGTTCATTAACACTTTTCCTGAAGTGTTAACAAACCCAAAAATATTTTCATTCTTTGTTTTTGCAAATGTTTTTCAAAAATCAAAAACCTATTTCTTTACATCTTAATTTGTCTAACCTCCTATTTCCTACCTATAAAAAACTAAAAACTTTTTGTAAACGTTTTTGTTTCTTACTTTTATAAAAACCCAAACAATTGTGAAGTCCTTTTCACAATTACTTGAAAAACCCTAAAAACTTTTGAAATGTTTTTTGAAAAATGTTTTCTACCTTATACACGTTGTTACCTAGACTTTTACCGATTTGTGTGCGATTTCGGAGGGGCCGTCGCCGCGGTTTTAAACTAGACGCGTTTTGGCAGTTCAGATTTGTCTGAATTTTGACGAGTCTGTGTTTATGTTACTTCTAGTCTCTTATGTCCCCTAAGGG
>BPTQ01000003.1:240689375-240855112 GCA_019973895.1 Chrysanthemum seticuspe | reverse complement strand
TGTTGTCAATTGTTTTCGAGTTTTTTTTGTTTGTGGGAAAAGTCAAAATCCGATTACTGAAAAGGGTGTTTGTTTTTTTTGAGCTTTTGTTAACTGTTGTGGATAAGCAGTTATAAACTGCTTATTCCAAGGTTTTAGTAAAAGTTGTTTTCACAAAAAAGTGCTTATTTAGTCTTATAAGTAAGTTGCAAAAAGAAAATTTGAAAAAAAAAATAGTTTGCAAAAAAAGGCATGAGGTGGGATTCGAACCCAAGACCTCATGCCCAACAGTCCACGCTCCAACACACCACACCTTTAACCATTGCGCCCTTGGGTCTTTACTGGTTTTTATTTGCAAAATTTATTACTTAAGGCAACTTTGTCCATTTAGCTTATTCAAGCTATTTAGCTTATTACTAGCTTATTCGAGCTAGCTTTTTCAGTGTTTGTATTTTTTATAAATTTGTAATAGTATAAAGTATTTTTACAAAAAGTTTCAGATTTTTCTCGTTATTTTTAGTATTTTTTAACATTTAATTAGTGTAAAATCTTAATTAATTCATAATAAATAATTTAAAAGTCTAAAAAATATAAATCTTTTTTGTAAAATTTTCTTTTGTCATATATTTTGTAAGAAAATTGATTTTACACTTGTAGGCCTTTTATTTCTTAAAATTTACATTTTATTTTGCGCTCCAGCGCCATTTTCGTAAATAACGCTCGTTTTAGTTTTTAGTAACGTTTTTAGATATTTTGAGTTTACGTTTTAGTTAATATAGTTTATTTAAGTTATTTTATTTTATAAATATCATAAACGTTCATCACTTTAAAAATAGTGATAGCGTTTATTTAATATCTTTTATCTTTTTAATTTTCTTTTAATTTGCATTTAAGTCGCTGTTATGTATTACCTTTTTCAGTAGTGTAATTATCATATCCAAATCCTTTTCGGATCATTATCCTTAGTGATCCTTTTATCATCTGAATCAGTGTTTAACACACCATTGAGTCTCCTTGGGACTTAACGACCCGGGAATCCCCTGTATTCTCTGATCTTCATTGTATTTGTGTCTGAGCAGTTTTAAGTCTTTTTGACTTGACTGTTCAGCGCGGATCACATGTACTTGTATAATATATTGTATATTGTATAAGAAAAGAGGTAATTGTTTAAGTATAGTTAGTAACTTGTGTACATATTTAAGCACTTAGGATAGCGTTAGTTAAAAATAAATTTTAACGGGGCAAAATAGAATATATTGAAGTCATAAAAATTATAAAAATACATTTCTTACAAAATTTGAGTGAAATAATAATTATCGTGTAATATTTACGAAAACCGTCGTAAAATTTTATACATAACAATTTATATACAAAATAAATTGAAAACATCGGGTAAAGTAATAATATTATTTTTATAATCCAATTATGAGCACAAAAATATATCGGAATAATTTTTGAAAATGTCGGATCAAATGTTCAAATAATGTTTACGCGATAGCGTTTATTTAATAAGAAAATAAACGTTTAATGAAATATAAATTTGAAAAATGACCGGAAATTGAGAATTGTGACAATCTATTGTTATATGTAGATGATATGCTGATTGCTAGTAAAAGCAAGGCTGAGATTGGGTCTATCAAGTCTTTGCTTAAAAAGGAGTTCGACATGAAAGAGCTCGGGGAAGCAAATAAGATTCTTGGTATGGAGATCATCAGGGATCGGAGTCGCAAGATTCTGAGGGTGTCACAATCCGGGTATGTTTCTAAGATTTTAAATAATTTTAGAATAGACAATGGGAAATCGATTAAGATGCCATTGGGTGGGCACTTCAAGCTGTCATTGAAGGATTGCCCGGTTAGGGATTGTCATGTTGAAAGGATGAGTAAGGTGCCGTATGCAAATGCGGTTGGGAGCTTAATGTACTTGATGGTGTGCACGAGGCCAGACATAGCGTATGCGGTAACTGTAGTTAGCAGATATTTGGCGAATCCAGGTAAAAAGCATTTGGAAGCAGTGAAGTGGATTTTGAAATATTTGCAGGGCACTGCAAACGTGGGTTTGGTGTATGGGACAAATCGTGGCAACCATGTAGACGTAATAGGTTTTGTTGATTCAGACTACGCTAAGGATCCGGATAAAGGTAAGTCTATCACTGGTTACGCATTTTTAGTACAGGGATGTGTTGTAAGCTGGAAGGCAACGCTACAACACGTGGTGGCTCTTTCAACTACAGAGGCGGAGTATAAGGCCCTTACGGAGGCTGTGAAGGAAGCTATTTGGCTAAGGGGACTCTTGGAAGAGTTGGGCGTGGAACTTAACACTGTGGCAGTTAATTGTGATAATCAGGGCGCGATTCATTTATCACGGAATCATGTTTTTCATGAAAGGACTAAGCACATCAATGTGCGTTATCACTTTATCAGAGAGGTATTGGAAGCAAAGACGGTTGAAGTTCTGAAGGTGGGTACTGAACACAATGTTGCGGATGCCTTGACGAAGGTGGTACCTGGACTGAAGCTTCAGCACTGTTTGGAGTTGCTGAGTGTCGGAGTAGGCTAATATAAAGCCTAAGGTGGAAATTGTTATGTATCTAGTCTTTATCTTAGCTTACGAGTGTCTAGGGGATTAAGCGTTAAGTTTCCTATTAGTCAACTAGTCCTAGGATATCAATAAGGGTAGTTGGGTCGGTTTGTGTCCCAAGCCCAACCCGTCTGTATTTTCCTTATTATCACAGCCGACATAGGTGATTTGTTAGAGTCTGTTTTTCATCCCCCCTCATCTCTATAAAAGGAGGTGAGGGGGGAGGGGTTTTGTACGCATTCTTTCAATACTAATCAAACATCGATTAGGGTAACTTACTTGTGCATTATCTTTTCTGTCAACCACGTCTTCAAGATCGGGTAATCCATTTTTTAGTAACCGGGTTGTTAGAGATCAATTACTAACACATAGGCAAGACAAGGATGCCATAACTTGTATAATGATGAGATTAATAACACTTACTGTATAAGACCTAATCAACCATTGACATGATAATATTGTCAAATAAAAAGTAAAGATCTTTATGAAGCAACATCAATATTGTAATTCTCCTATATTTTTCGTGATAAATATTGTACAGTACTAAAGTTGAGATAAGTATTTGAAAAGGATATGGATGTTATTGACCTTTAATAAGCCAAAGAACGAAATGAAGCCAACACACTAACATGATTAAGATGGCTTCATCATTTTTGACAACGAACCATTCACCAAATTTCCAGTTGAGTAAAATGCATGGGGCAAAAGAAAACAACCGAAAGAAAGAAAACACTCAACGAAATTAACACGTATCTACAAAATAGGTTCAAATGGAAACAACCAATTTAATAAAAAGGAACCCACTTGATAAACATGTAAGATAATAAAATAGTTTATTGATTAAATGACTTACATATACTATAAGAAAACATGTGTATTTATATTAAATACTGTATATAACTATAATAATAAGTAACATAATCCAAACCCTAACTCTAAAGACTTAAGCCTACTGTTGGGTTTAGGCCAACTATCCTATTTAACATTCTCTCACTGTTTGAGTGGAATACTTTCAAACCGACAAACTGAAACATATGTTGAAACCTACTTCTTCTTTTACTTTTATCATGTTTTTTCTTGTTTGTTTGAACAGAAGAATAATTGTAATGAGCGGCACAATTGTTTATTGCTTGCGACTTTCTTCTTTGCGTGACATTTTTTTACGTTGTGACTTGCTTTACCTTTAGGTAGGAGCGGAAATTTTGCAACCTACTATTTGCGAAAAAACGACAATGATCTTTAACAACGAAAACTATTTGATGAGGAAAAAAATGGTTGGTTGAAGGCAACTCAACGCATTTTATGTGTTTTGACTGTTAGGGTTTAGGGTTTATGCATTAAATATGAAAAACAAATACCTAATAATAAAAAAAGATAAAGCGAAAATAACTAGGATCGTTCTGAATCACCGGCGAGTAGCCGATGACCGAAAGATAGCAAATTTTGTATGTGAATCTTACCTAAAGCTCGAATATCATGTAAGATAATAAAAAAGTTTTATTGATTTAATGACTATCATATGAGATAACACGTATATTTATTTTAAATACATGACTTTAATAATAAACAACATAACCCAAACTCAAATCCTAATGAACCCGAACTCACTGTTTGATTAGGGCCGAGTAATTTATCTAAGAGTAAACTGCAAAATACATCTCTATGGTTTATAGTTTCTAAGACCTTACATCCCTGTCAGAAACTATTGGCTAGTTACATCCTTCGTTAGCCAAACGTTAGCCATTCTACATCCTTGGTCACTAACTCTGTTAGTTTTCTTCGTTAACTGCTAACGGGAGTATAGAGGAGGGCTGTTTTGGTCTTTTTACTCATATAAGGGATGTATTTTGCAGTTTACTCTTTTACATATAAGGCTAAACACAATGGCAACCTAGTTCACCCATGCCACATCAGCTTTCTCTCTCCGACGACCTAGTTGCCACAGTGGTGACCTGAGATTTTTTTTTTATTTTTTTTTAATTCAAATATTTTTAACAACAAATTTAAAATTCTTTAAAAATAAATAAAAACATTACAATATATTAAAAATAAAAACGATACGAAATACATAATACATAAATCCTAAATCCTAAATCCTAATCTGAATACTCCCCGTTCGCAGAATCATACGAGGGAGGTATATAATCCTCGAGGCGAGACAAAGCTTTCTCGTCTACCGGAGATTCCTGCACCATCATCTTTGTTCACCCGATTGCTCCAATTGACTTTGGTGTTGATGTTGTTCGTTACCTTTCGAACACACCGCCACAACTTGTCAATAATTTTGTCATCTCTGTGGGCTTCCTCCTTCAGAAATTTCTTGGTCACACCTTTTCGTTCAGTGCTGATGTCGTTGCAACTCTTGTAGTTTTCTCTCATCTGTAGCTTCTCCGTCCTCGCCTACTCAAACAATTCGATTACGCGTATAATAGCGTTTTTTCGAGCCTCATCGTCGTTATTTCATTGATTTGCCACGTACGTTTGCATATCTTTAGCGGAATGCGGGAGACGGCAAGCCATAATAATCTTGCGTAAAGAGAAGTGTGAATTTTGAAGTTGAATTATGTTTGAAATTGTGTGTTTAAAAGTGTCTTTGAGTTAGTATTTATAGGATGTAAAAGTGGTAAAGTTTTTTTTTTGTTTTAATATCAAACGGTCAAAATAGTATGCATTTAACTCGGTTGGAGAAACGAACTAGGTTGGCAAAATCATCACAACCGACCAGTCACGACCCACCTTCCACAATGGCACAACCGACGCTTTTGGTCGGTTGACCTCTCCCCCAACCGAACCCACTGTGTTCAGCCTAAGAGGGATGTATTTTGCAATTTACTTTTATAATTTAATTTTTTTTTAATTATTATTATTATTATTATAAAATCAACACTCTTATTAAAAACTCATAGGATTTACAAAAAATTAGTGGGAAGCCGAGAAACCAACTGGGCCCCCACACCTCTAGCAATAGCAAAAACAATCATATTAATTATTATTATTATTATTATTATTATTATTATTATTGACTCATATTTTACTTTCTAACGTTTTCATTCGTTTTTTCAAATTTTATTCGTTTTTGCCCCTTTTTGTCTGTTTTTTTACATTTTTGTCCGTTTTTCTTACATTTGTCTGTCTTTCTTACGTTTTTGTTTGTTTTTCAAATTTGAAAAAAAATTACGAAAAAAAATTTTTGGAATTTACGAAAAAAAAATTTGGAATTTTTTTTTCAAAGTTGTTTTTCCAATTTTTTTTTTAATTTTTTGGAATTTTTTTTTTTAAATTTGCGAAAAAATTCCAATTTATTTTTGGAAATCATTTTTTCAAAATTTTTTTTCACTATGTTGAAATAGTACAAAAACGTATAAAAACATAAGAAAACAGGAAAAACGAAAAAAAAAAAACGTACAAAGCACAAGAAAACGGAAAAAAGGGCGAAAACAAGAAAAACATATGAAAGCATATAAAAACGGATGAAAACGGATAAAAACGTACAAAAACGACCGAAAACGGAAAAATCGGACTAAAACGGGAAAAAAATGGACGAAACAAAAAAACAGACGAAAACGTATAAAAAAACGGACGAAAACGAATGAAAACGTTAGAAAATAAAATATGAGTGAATAATAATAATAATAATAATTAAAAAAAAAGTAAAGTATAAAAGTAAATTGCAAAATACAACCCTCTTATATGTAAAAGAGTAAACTGCAAAATACAACCCTCTTATATGTAAAAGAGTAAACTGCAAAATACATCCCTTATATGAGTAAAAAGACCAAAACAACCATCCTCTATACTCCCGTTAGCAGTTAACGAAGAAAACTAACAGGGTTAGTGACCAAGGATGTAGAATGGCTAACGTTTGGCTAACGAATGATGTAACTAGCCAATAGTTTCTGACAGGGATGTAAGATCTCAGAAACTATAAACCACAATAATGTATTTTGCAGTTTACTCTTTATTTAACAACAAAATCTTCAAAAAATTTGTTTTCATTCAAACAAACATAAAATCCCTAAATTCAAAGAGAAAGTTACGCATTACTTTTTAAAATGAAAACAATAATGAACAATAAAATTGATAAACATATAACTTGATGAATGAAAAACTTACGTGTTTTTATCACCATAAAAATTAATAATTTATTCTTGTTTTACCGGAAAACTTTTTACATAAAAAATAATTTTAAATTTTAGCGACGCTTAATGATTTTATCTCTAAGTGTGTCGTGAAGAAACTTTAATATTTTTGGACAGTTTTTCCCGTTTTAGTTTATTCATCGAGAAAACGTTACATTCTCTATCCTTGTTATACCACTAGAAACTAAATACCTTATATAGAATCCTCATCCCTTGCCACTTAATATCGATTTGTTTAGATCCGATACACAAAGATAAAAAGCCTTGATTTAATCACCGATACACTAGTAAGATTTTTTATTAACAAAACCGATGGCATCCATATTCTAAAGTTCAACTAGGTTGCTCGAGATTTCAAGTTACGCTCAAAAGCCTAATTTTAGTTAGTAGTTTACACTTTGTCGATAACAATTAGTTTCAATTTTACGAGCGCTGATAGCAATTTCAACTTTGTTCTCAAGCTAGTGTAATTTTAGGATGTCATCTTGCATCATTTGTGTATCATCCTTTGAATCATTTGTGATTCATTATTAATACAACATCTTTTTACAAAAATATGGAAATAACAAATATGTAGGTTCATGAATGTGTGAGAACTAATTTTGCTGGTGCCCATTTCACTTTCAAACTTTATAAGTAGTATAGGAATTGTTTTGACCATTAAGAAATAATGTTACAAGTGTCTAACACACATTATAATCCAAATAAAACAAGACAACTAGAACTCTAGAAGTTATAGACAAAATAAATCAAATAATGTTACAAGTGTCTAACCGACATTCTTTTAATTTGTTCAACAAGATAGATATATACCTCAAATCTTTGGATAAAAAAATTTTGGAAAAAATGATTGTATCCATGATACAAACACTTCACTTATTTGTCACCATACTTTTATATGAGTGTTACTCCGTACAATTATTCATAGTCTTTAAACAGAAAATCATTTTCACATATACTTTTATAGGATAAGATATAACTTTATTTTTGAGCAATTTCATATAAAGCTAATCGTTAGTAACAACTACGTGTACGAATGAAGAAAGTTCATCGTCACATGTATCTTTGATAATTTTTTGAACAACTTAGGCCGGTCACAATGGGTGTGATCCATCGTCTTTTGTTGCACCTTGTCACACGTAACCCCATTGCACCCCGTCTCTTATCACTCGGAGAAGTAGAAAAATGAAACGAATGGTGAGGCTCCTTACTACTGGCATTGTGCAATTTGTAAGCCCTCATGGTATTTTTATTAGTATTTATTTGATTTGTAAGCGTCTGTGTTTTACTTTGTAGGGTATTTTGCTATTTTTAATGATGGTAAAGGAATACTGAACATTATGAGTAAGATTAAAGGAAGTAATGATGTACTGAATGACTAATTTTTTATTAGTATACTGCTAATTTTTTTACTCGTAGTATTTTTTTTTTAGAACGGCAACTTTTATTAAAACGAACTAGCAAGAAGCTAGAACGAAATTACAAAGAAATCAAATAGGGGTGTTGCAACCAACTGTCCCAGCTAAAAATAAAATTACATCTAGAGTGGCACCAAGTGAAAGAGCGCGAAACAATATCGTCGAAAATAACATCTTTACGAGGGACTTGCGTCGAGAAGAGCAGTTGATTCCGAAACATCCATACACTCCACCAAGATACATAAAAAAACCCTTCCAGCAAACCTTTAACTTTAGAACTTAGCCTGATGGAATTGAACCAAATAAGCCAGTCAGAATATGAACTAAAGGGCGTCCAAGACATGTTCCACCATCGACATATGAGCCTGACGACATCCGTAACCAAACTACAGCTGAAAAATAGATGTGACGAGTCTTCCTGAGCTGAGGAACAAATCGGACACAAAGAATCTGAAACCTGAACGCCACGATGCTGCAAATAGATATAAGCATTAAGAGCAATGATATATATATAGACCTAATGGTAAGCTTAAAAAAAAGGCATAAATTGAAGTGACATCATCTGATTGGTGAAATTAAAAATAGGTCTCACTTATGCCATCAAACAGAAAATAAGACCTCAATTTAAGCCTCATTTTAGACAACTCTTTATCATTTCCCAAAGGTTAAAGATGATTACTAATTTTTTTTCACAAAAGATTATACAGTAAACAAAAGTGTCCCAAAGGGTGTGACATGTTGTGGAACCCCCATTAGCACGTGGGAAGTAGTAGGTTGGTTTATAGTTTACTGAGGAAACCTTTTTACCAATTTCATGGTCCCCACAATTTCTGAGACATGTCCTAGAATATTGCCACGTGGTACGAAAGGTGGGCCCAACTGAGTAGTCAATTGACCATTTCATCCTCACCTCTTTTGTCTCTGGTTTGGGTCGACATGGACCGAAGAGTGAATGACTCACCGTTTTGGGTTTGGTATGCATCCACATTTTTTTTTTTTTTTTAATTTGTTACGACTTGTTTAACAGCTCAACTAATCGTACAGCATGTGTCTCAGACGACCACAGTCGATAGACGACGTACAAAGATAGTTGGTGTGTTATTCGTGTTTCATGTTTTATTTTAATCAAAATAAATTTATGTTTTTGATTTAATAAGTTACCTAATCAGTTTAAAAATAATTGTCCGTAAAAAAAACACATAATTTAATTAAAATATAATACAATTTTTTATTTCTTACTTTTTGCATAATGATAGTTTTACATTTAACTAACTAAGGGTTGTACTATATAAACCCTCTCTATGGGGTCACGTCCATAGGGAATATTTTTTTTGTCCCCTCATTTTTTAAGTACAACGCAGTTTTTTGTCAGTTTCTGTTCCGTATTTCTGACAGTTTTAAGCGTTTGGCTTATTAAACTTTATATTTACAGTTCCGCATTTTCAGGTTTATAGCTTTTTGATATAAACAAAATTATAAAAATAAAAAACAAAAACAAAAAAACTAGGGGGGTCAATCTAAAAAACTAGCTACCGTCCCAATAACCCAACCCTTAACTAATTGATTTAAAACTTCTTTAACGTTTGTAATTATAACCACAAGTGAGCGTAATATGGTTGATGATGTATTATCTCATTCGGATACTCCGGATGAGCTAAATAACTCTTAGGGGGAGTTTGATTGGGGTAATTTGAAATTTCAGAATTTAAATTCTAGAAAATTTAAATTTTTTAGAATTTAAAATTCCGGAATTTAAAATACCTTCGCATGTTTGGTTGACAGAAATTTATAAATATTTTTATTTTTTATTTTTTTAATATAAATTTAATAAATATTCTATTTAAAAGTTTATAAAAAATTTATACAAAAGGTTTATAAAAAAATTATAAGAAATTTATAAAAAAAAGTTTATAAAAAATGTATAAGAAATTTATAAAAAAAAGTTTATAAAAAAGTTCATAAAAAATTTATAAAAAATATATAAAAATAGTTTATAAAAAAAGTTTTTAAAAAAAAATTATAAAAAAGGTTTATAAAAAATTAAACAAAAAAAGTTTATAAATAAAATTAAAAATTAAAATAAAATTCATAAATATTCTATTTAAAAGTTTATAAAAAACAATAAGAAAAAAAATTTGTAATTTTTTTTTCCAAGTAAATTAAAATTCCTCACTTTTTGGAGGCATTTTAATTATCTCAATTTTGGCAATTCGTGAAATTGTAAATTACTTCAAATGCCCTCATTTGAGTTACCAAACAAGATATTTGAAAGGAATTGAAATGAAAATGCCCTCAATATACTCCAAATTACCTCAACCAAACGCCCCCTTAGTTATTTCTTAGAAAAGATTAGGAAAGTCATTCCACGCTAGAAAGGTCCTCTACGGAAGCTAGGGTAACGAGAGTTACGCTAGGTCCGAAGGTATTTGTGGAGGAGACTAGTCTACTCCGGAGATCGGTAGACAGAAGCTGACAACCATTGTACGATGTAGTACGAATGGAACAGTGTAAGGCCCACAACAGTCGTTGAGCACGTTACGACAACCTAAGCCTCGAAAGCTAAGGCTCGTACCAGCGACGATTATCTCGTTGCACTAAGACGAAAACCTCGTCTCTACAATCCCCGTGTCACGAAGCATGGTCATGTAGTATAAATAGAGTCGTCCACCCCGATGGATGACATACGATTTCATACACTCGGCTGCTTACTTCTCTCTCTCTCTCTCTCTCTCTCTCTCTCTCTTACCAAGCAAACACTTACTCTGACACCGGAGCTTAATCTCATATTTAAAACCCGGAGCAAGCTAACGATGCTTTGCCTTATTTCAGCTAAAGGACACAAGAAAAGCCTAAGACTTTGGGAGCACTGAAGTTAAAGCATACTTACGAGAAAATTGCTCAAACATTGGCGCCATCCGTGGGACCCTTGTTTCAATCTACTTATTCTAGTTAACGGTTGATCGTGTGAGGGATTCTCACCCGGAGGAGGTGCATAACTTGGGAACCGGTGAACAAAGGGACGAAGGAACTCCCATAGGGGGACCTTCCGTTCCTACCGGGGCTGCTCAAGAAAGACTCTCCTGGACCTTTTTCAAAGAAAACGTAGATCCACTTTGAACCATGATTAAGGCTATCGACCATCGAGGTAAGAAGAAAGGCACATCGAGGAAACTTTCCAATGGAGGATCGAACAATGGAGGACGAATAAGCACTCGAGGAAGCCCATCATCGTATAAGATAGCAAGCTGCTCCTCCCGATAGAGCTTCTGAGACTGAAAGATAACCAAATTTTTTTGAAAGCATCGAAATAGTGTTTCGAGGCGAAGGGGTACCTCCAAGTCTCACTGAAGGAGTGTTTCAGAGAGGGTAGAAGCAAGTCGAAAACAAAGAGTACTAGAAGGTCCAAGTCTTGTTCCGTTAGGTCTACTCGAATGAAAATAAGCTCGGGTTCGAAGGACGAAAGTGTGTCAGGAGGGAGCTCTGCGGAGTTGAGTAAGCCGTACAAACGCCCAAAACTAAATCCATCCACCTCCCGAATCACACGCTTCATGAATTACCAGAGGGCAAACCTGCCTCAGAATATTCATGTGTATGACGGTAGCAAAGATCCGGAGGATCGTATTAGTATTTTTTCCGGCAGCAGCGGAATCTAAAGAGTAGCCCATGCCCGTTTGGTGTAAGATGTTTTGCTAGAACTTAGGGAAGCGGAAAGAAACTGGTACAATGATTACAGCCACATTGCGTGGTTTGAGAAGCTCAATAAGAAGTTCTTGGAAGAGTTCTCGCAGTAGAAGAGGTACGCTAAGGATCCGACAGACATTAATGGCATCAAGAGGAAGCCTTATGAGTACCTACAAGTTTTCATGGATCGCTTTAAGGCAGAGAGCTCTCACATCAAAGGTGTACCACTAGTATTGAGAAAATCAACATTTATGCACGATCACAGAGACCCGAAGCTTGCTAAGAAGTTGAATGATAACATCCTCAAAACTGTCGATGAGATGTCTGAGATAGTAAGAGCCTTCATCAGAGGGCAAGCCGTAACTTTTACTACTGAGGTTAAATGGATTCCATACTTGAGCAAGGATACAGACAAAACAGCATGGTCCGGTGGTCGGGCAGGGCCTAGGAATAGGGGCATCAGAGTGGTTAGGGTTGAAACATAGGCAACCGGAGATAAAAGAAGCACAAAGTCAAAGCCAATATGCACAAGTAACCATGCCAAGTGTTCAAATAATTCCATAGGACATTAGACCGGTTGTCCAACCGGCTCTGGCGGAGGTGCAAGCTTATGTGGTTGACAAGGAAGCAACTCGATCTTCCTGTGCTAGAAAGTCGTAGTGAACGATCCGTATCCAAAACAACTAGTTTCCATTGGCGGAGATTTGTCTCCCCAATGTAAGAAAAAGATAATTCGAACTCTCAGAAAAAATATTAATGTGTTTGCATGGACTCCAGCAGATACGAACGGTATCCCCAGGTCGATAGTTGAACATTTTTTGGATACTTATCCTCACATTTAGCCAAGGGTTTAAAAGAAAAGGAGCCTTGCTCTTAAACGAAGGAAAGTAGTACTGATGAGGTGGATGAATGGGTCCGTGCGGGAATTGTCAAGCGTGTGCATTACCCTAGTTGGGTTGTTAATCTAATACTGGTAAAGAAGGGAGATGAAAGCTAGAGGATGCGTGTTGACTTCAAGGATCTTAATAAGGCGGGTCCGAAAGACTTGTATCATCTTCTGGAAATTGATCGGAAATTTGAGTCACTTATGGATTTTAAACACAAACTTTTTTTGGATGCCTACAAAGGATATTGATGCTTTTTTTGAGATCACGTTTTAGTATTTATATTATCTCGTTTACCTATGATCTACGTGTGAACTAACGAGCAGTGTACCCGGTCGTAAGTAATCTAAAAATTGGTAAAGCCGAGGTCGTCCCAAGAGCTATAAGCGGAGTCTAATTTAAGTTCTAAATGTCACAAAAATGATTATGTTGATTTTACTAATTAACAAAATGGAAATGAAATATGAAAACAATCTATGGGAGAAGAATGTGCTAGCCTAGTTACCACTTTATCACGCAATGGTCATATACTACCTAGCAAATGAGGTACTACCCTAGCTTAAATACTACCAAAACGCGAGGATTCATGATAGGCTAGAAAAATATCTACATAAAGCTATAAATAAACGAGGAACATGAATCAAGGCATAAATAAATTAATAACTAGGCTAACACATAAAGTGTTTAGCCTCTCATATTAATAAATGAAGTAAATACAATGTTCATAATCAAATAAATAGTAAACATTAGATTCGATACAAATACTTAATGTAATGCTAAAACTATGAATGGTATTGAATGAACTCTCCCTTGGAAAGTCTTCTAGAACTGCAACATTTTGTCATTGAATGAACCCTAATTCATCACTCGTGTTATGGTGGAGAGAATGATACTGAAAATACAGAATTAGGTGTTGTATTTATCAATGTTGCAAAAATCGTGAATCGGTAGCCGGGCGGTCGACCACCCTGCAGCCAGTAATCGGTCAAGTCGGGGATTAATCGGTGATTAATCGGATTAACATTTCCTGCAGTTTTTTGGTATTTCTGGAGACCAAACTAAAAATCTTAACCGATTCTAAGCCTGCTATGTTTCCAAACCTCAATAAAAGGCTCCAATTCTGATTATGATGCCCATTGTGCGTTATAAGTGAAACAAACGATCCCCATTGTGCGTCATAAGTGAAATTACGATTTTTTTAAAGTTGACCGATTCGGCCGATTTTTGACCGATTCGGCCGATTCAGCCGATTTTTTACCGATTCAGCCGATTTTTGACCGATTTTTGGCCGATTTTTTTGCCTGGCCGATTTTTTGACCGATTTGCAAAATTCTACAAGGTCCATGACCGATTACCGATTAATCGGCGATTAATCGGCCGATTCGGCCGATTTTTGCAACACTGGTATTTATAGGCTCGACTAACTTACGGCGTAACCTTAAGTAAAGCGTTACTCCATAATTCGCTTATAACTGGACCTCTTCATGTCTTGTAATAGTTACGTCGTAACCTCAATGATAGGGTTACGCCGCAAACTCTCGTTAACATTTTCTTTGCATTTCTACGCCGTAACCTATTTGTTATGGTTACGGTGCAACCTTCGTGATCACTGAATTTGGCTAAGTCTTTGAGTATCTAAGGAGTAACCTAGTCGATGGAGTTATGTCGCAGGCTTGTGTTGCATTGACTTTAGTCTTCATTTGACTTTCATATTTACGGTGTAAGTTGAACGTTGTACTTACGCCGTAACTTCCTTCTGTCCAACAAGTTCAAGTGTAACTTCATTAGTCTTCTTTTAAAATTCGCGTTTGTTCGTTCAAATGCTCATTTATACTCTAAAATGAAATATAGAGTAATAAGAGTATATATTCATATAAACCAACATCAACTATGAGCATAATTAGGGGAAATTGATACTAAAATATTCAGACTATTTGATGTCAACAAATATCATCAAATTCGTATGGCTATGGAGGATGAGGAGAAGACAGTTTTTTTTATGCGTTTTAAATACAAAAGTTTTTTAGATGCCTACAAGGAATATCATCAAATTTATATGGCTATAGGATGAGGAGAAGACAAATTTTCATACCGAGGAAGGTGTATATTGCTATATAAGATGCCATTATGTCTGAATAATGCTGGTGCTACTTACCAGAGGTTGGTCGACACAGCGTTTAAGAAGCAAATTGGGGTTAATTTAGAAGCTTAAGTAGATGATGATGAGGTATCATCTCCCCCGATATTCCGAAAGAGCTAAATAACTCTTAGTTTATTTCTTACAAAATATTTGTAAAGTCATTCCACGATAGAACGGTCCTCCGGATAAGCTAGGCTAACAAGGTTTATGCTAGGTCCGGAGGTATTGGCAAAGGAGATTAGTCTATTCCGGAGCTCAACAGAAAGAAGCTGACAACCATTGTACAATGTAGTATGGAAGGAAAAGTGTAAGGCCCACAATTGTCGCTGAGCACGTTGTAGAAAACTAGAAGGACGGGTTGAATTGTTTTACCGATTAAAACTTTGTTTTAAAACTTTTAGATCGAATTATATCAATCTTTTTGGTGTGAGTGGATATTGATAGTTAGATGTGAATAAACAATATTACGAGATAGATAAAGCAATATACAACCATAACACAAGTATTTATAGTGGTTCGGCTACAAGGTCACATTCCTTGGCCTACTTCACTCCCCGAGTATCCAACTCGAGAGTTCGTAAACACTGCACACCACAAGCTCTTTATCTTGACGGAAAATCCTTAACAACGTCGCTTATAATTTATTCGGTACAAAGCTAAATACCGGGTTCTTCCACAAGGTGGAACCAAAACTACGTCGCCTACACTTTATCTAGTACAAGGATAGATATCAAGTTCTTCCACAAGGTAGAACCACACCTACGTCGCTCACACTTTATCCGGTTCAAAGCTAAATACCGAGTTCCTCTATGATGGAGGAACCACAACCCAACTACACCAACTTATCACAACACACCTATTGCATACTTAGGAAGAATCAACTACAAGAGGCACTTATGTAATCTTATGACGATGACGAAGCTTAGCAACCAATGTCTTCGAGCTTGCAAGTCTTCTATGCAAATGATCATGATCTCGTCTTTACGAGGAACCTAGATAATAACTAACATAAAAAGTACATGGATGATCCTTAGATTTGAGGTTAGTGAGGTAAGAATATAAAGAGTAAATATATCTAAAAAGGTGAGAAGAAATGAGTAAATGTCTAACTATTTATAGACAAGTTGTCCTTTGATTAGCCGGATCTGCCGAATCCTTTCCCAAAGGGATCCGGCCTGTGTAAACCAAGGGATCCGTCACAT
Source organism: Chrysanthemum seticuspe (assembly GCA_019973895.1). Lineage (NCBI taxonomy): Eukaryota > Viridiplantae > Streptophyta > Magnoliopsida > Asterales > Asteraceae > Chrysanthemum > Chrysanthemum seticuspe. Next base: position 240,839,089 of record BPTQ01000003.1, on the reverse strand, counting down.
GGGTCAGTCCAGTCAAGATTTTGGTTATAATTCCGGGTTTTGGGTTATGGGTTATGGACTATGGGTACCCAATATGATGTCATGCATGATGTAAAACTTACTTTAGGTTATGGGTTATGGACTTTGGGTCATGGGTCATGGACTTTGGGTTATTGGTCATGGATTTTACTCATTTTGATGTCATGCATGATGTAATGCACATGGGCCATGGGTCATGGGTTATGGATAGTACAAGCTACTTTGTATGTTTTTATTAGATTAGTTTATAACTATGTATTTTTATAAAAGTGTTAGTAACAAAAGTTACTTATAAGTGTTTTTATAAAAATGATTTTGGTTTTATGTAAACTATTTAAATAAACATGTTTGATGATTTATTTGTTTAGTGAAATGAGTTAGTAAACTATTGGCTCAAAAACTTACGTATTTTATTTATTTCGTTAAAATGATTTTTCGATTGTTATCAACAAAATGTTTTTACGGTTTTATTTGTATATATCAACAAAATGATTTTTCGATTGTTATTTCGTTAAAATGTTTTTATAAGAAGATCGTAAGATATAAATAAATATTTTTACGGTTTATTTGTATTAACAGTCTTCCCGTTTTTGTTGATGACAAAACATAAAATTATTTTTAGTAAAATATAAAATTTGTAAATTTTTGAATTAAGTTTTTATTTTTTTCTCCCTCTTTTTGCTGAAACAAAAAGAGTGTTAGAAAAGAAACTAACCCGAGTGAGATGAGATTAAGATAAAGAAAGCCTAAAATAGAAAATGACCAAAGGTATTTGCTAGTTTGCAAAGCTCCCCCTTTACGAATGCTCCCCCTTGGCGATGGCGTCAAATAATTTGGAGAACTATAAGATGGAGTATTGCTAAATAGCAATGCTTTCTTTTGACGAAAGCTCCCCCTTATTGAGAGCGTCAATTACTCCAAGTGAATTTGAAAATCTACAAGAAAATGGTTAGAATGCAGGCATATAGTATGAGAGGAGAGTTATTTTACATATCAAAATTTTCTCACATACCAAAGAACTCATCCCCACCATTCATCTAGAAAGAAATCAATAGCTGGGATTAAAAACATTTTAATATTTCACTTATTTTTTTATAATTTAAATATATCTTAAACCGTTAATCGTTAAGCTAAAATAATTACACCATCGCGACGAGCATTTAATTATTTTTATATAGACGGGCACTTTGATATACTTTCGAAAAAAATCATTTTTTTCACGTTTTTTCGTCTTTTTTTTGAATTTTTTGCGAAACTGAAATTTGCATGAAAAAATCAAATGTGATTAAACAGTAATTTGAATGTCACATGTGATATTAGTGTTAAATCACATATGGTATGTAATATCATATGTGATATTCAAACTAGTGTTTAATCACATGTGATTTTTCATGAAAATTTCAGTAACGTAAAAAAAACGTGAAAAACATGATTTTTTTTCGAAATTATATCAAAGTGCCTATCTATATAAAGACAATTAAATAATCGTCGTAATGATATATTTTTTGGCTTAACGATTAATGATTTAAAAGATATTAATATTTGAAAAAAAAGGATGAAAGTGGTTTTTTAAATTGTTGGGATTAATCTCATCCATTAGATAAAAAAAGATGGAGGTTAAAGATTGATCCCTTGGTATGTAAAAAAATGTTTGGTATGTAAATGATCTTTACTCATAGTATGAAATTGTGCAGAAAATAATTTGGAATATGTCTTAGAAAATTTTCTGAGCACCCGGATCCGTCGGATCCATTTAAAAATGGATCCGCCAGGTATATCAAGGGATCCGGCTATCTGCAGCTGTTAATACTACTTTAATGCATGATAAACCGAAAACAAAATATAACAAACACTATAACGCGTAGCATAAGTAAGTAGATTCATGTAATGAAAACAAGAGGAGTGGTACAACAATGACCAATCCCTAAAATTAAGGACATGATCTAAAAAAATCCTAATGACAAGACTAAATCTAAAATAAAACTAGAGAAGTAAAGGAAGGATGACCACTTGTGTTTGCACTTTTTTCCTAGGTTCCTAAGGGTGGTTAGGTTTGTTGATATCATCAAGACATTCAAGAAGATCATAAAACATGAAACGCATTTCATCGCTTACTTCATGAACTGAGGCTTGAGTTTGTTGGAAATGATAGCAAGTTTTTTCACGACTTGATTGTTGTGGTGATGGAGATATGTTTGAAGTGGATGGACCTAAGTGAGAAAGTTGTGGGTGCACAATAGATGTTGGTGGAGATGTGTGTGTAGGTGGCTGAGGTAGAGATGTGTCTACATCTATATTGTCCAGTTGAGGTGGTTGATATCTAGACATTAACGGAGAAGCCTAAGACTCTGGAGGACCGAAGTTAAAACATACTTACTGGAAATTGCTCAAACAGTGGTAAATTAGATCTTAAATCTTTATCTATTTTTGGAAGTAAAAAATTTAGGACAACTCGAAATAGAAGTATGGACAATAATCTTAGGACCTAAGGAGTAAATAATAAGATACGAATGATTGTCAAAAGATGTTGGATAACAGTCTTGTATATTTATTCTTATATAGCGGATTTAGCTTGCTGATTAAAATCAAATCGAAATTTTCATGCAATATGTATTGTGTCAAAGTTGCATTGACTCATAACCTTAACATTCAAACGTGGCATATGTTTTTTATTTATTTAAAGGTGTTTGATGAGGTGTGATTTTAAATGTTTTTAAGGAGCAATTTAGCCTCTAAATTCGTACATATTCTATCATTTATTGCCGTAAATCATTTTTATTTGAGTTTTAGGTACTTGGGAAGCAAATGATGGAAATTGGCATACTTTGGGCTCGATTGGACAAGAAAACGAAGAAAACGACAACATCCGGAAAAATGCCACAGAAAAGGCACTGGGACGTGTCACAAACACAAGGTGACGCCGTCACTTGAAGTCAACGAAGATAATCAAGTTTCAGAATTTTCAAGTGACGGCTTAGGCTGTGGAGAAGGCCTCAATATGACGACATCATGACTAAGAAAAGGAAGAGCGACGACCTCACGATCCATAAGGTGACGTTGTCACATCAAGTCGGTGCCAGATCCGAAGCCCTAATGACGGCGAGCTGACGGCGTCACGTCTACTAAGTGACGCCGTCACATATGTAATTCTATATATATTTTCGCATTATTTTCATTAAAAGAGAGACACTTTTGAAGGAACTTTGTGTGCATTTTGAATTTTTGAATTTTACAGCTTTTGTAAGGTTTTTAGCATGTTATGAATACTTAATTTCATAACGAAAGCATAAGCGAAAAATTAATCAATCTAAAACACATTCTAAGAGCAACTGCAATGCAAAAGTTTTTCATAGCTTTTACTATTCCGTCCAGTTTTTTGAAAGCTTTTTATCATTATGACTCAAGCTTTTACAAAAGTTTTTTGTGAAGGACTTGGTGTTATACAAACTATTGGAAAAAGCTTTTCCACTCACCTTATCATTTAAATATAATTGTTTATATATATATATATATATATAGAGTTAGGATCAAATAAGAAGAATAATAAAAATAAGAAGGATAGGAAGTAACCACAACTACTCATTCTAGATGCACCTACAAAAATGGATGCATCTTCATTCAAATTTTCCCTCCCATATTAAAATGTGTGGCTAGAATTACTTCTTACCCTTCTCATTTTAATTATTCTTTTTATTGGATCCCTTCCCTATATATATATATATATATATATATATATATATATATATATATATATATATATATATATATATATATATATATATATATATATATATATATATATATAGTTAGGATCAAATAAAAAGAATAATAAAAATAAGAAGGATAGGAAGTAACCACAACCACTCATTCTAGATGCACCTACAAAAATGGATGCATCTTCATTCAAATTTTTCCTCCCATATTAAAATGTGTGGCTAGAATTACTTCTTACCCTTCTCATTTTAATTATTCTTCTTATTAGATCCCTTCCCTATATATATATATATATATATATATATATATATATATATATATATATATATATACACACACACACACACACACAAAAGCTTTTGTAAAGCTTTTTAGCATTGGAGACAACATTTTTAAATGAGTTTCTAGTATTCAAAAATTAATGAAAAGATAATCTAGTAAATGCAAAAAGTCTTTTGGAGTTTGAGCAACCTCACCAGTTTATAACCACCAACTTAGTGCTACATCAGCTTTTCACTTCATCACCAACGAAATGTAATAAGACAATCAACTTCACCACCCAAACATATATTACTTAAACACAAATATACCCCACAAAAACCAAAATCACACACTTGTCTTTGCACAAGTGGGTCTACCTACCAACCGATTTCTCAATTTTTCCATGGCCTACATGTGGGGTGCAAGGTGTGTGTATTAGTTCATAATGCGTACTTGAGGTTCGGAGGAGGGGGGGGGGGGGAGGGGCGTCTAACTCTCTTAGTAGACTTAGACTAGGTGTATGGTTATCAAACCCACTATCTTCACGTTAACGCAACATCACCATTTAACACACCACCAAACAGATGTAAGAGCACAAGGTATCGTGGATACCAATAACACGTTATTAGTATGTCACCTCAGCGCCACATCATACACTCCCAATAACTCACCAATAACTAAAACACCCTCTCTCATAACACACCATTAACATGTTATTGGGTCCCACAAAATACCTCACTAAAAATACTCACACTTACAATACACAAAAAAACAAAACAAAAAAACCACCAAACATCACAAATGGCTTGAGCCATTGGAATGACTCAAATACCTTTGGCTCACCAATGGTACCAAGTGGTGGTATGGTTTGGCTCACCAATGGCATGAAAAATGAACCTTTGCCATGTTAAAAGCTCCGCATACCTTGTGCTCTAATGGTGACTACGAAACCAATGCCAAAATCCGAGGACCGCGCACATTCATGAGGGTGTCGTGGTGGTGGTGGTGGGGGTGGGGGGGGGGGGGGGGAGCGATGCGTCTAACTCCATTATTAGACTTATACAAGGTGTAATGGTCATCAAACCCTTCAGTTAACATTTGCGTCACATCACCATGCAACACCCCTAAACAGAAAAGATGTAATGATGACTACCAAACCAATGCCAAAATCCAAGTACCGCGCACGGTCATGAGGGTTGTTTAATGGTGGTCCGCGCCTGGTCCTAACATTACACCTAGTGTTGGACTAACTTATTTTTGATTTTTTGTTGCTGAGACTTTAGAATTAACACAATGTATACAAAGTATTATTGAAGCCTACTCATTTACGAAAGAGTGAAGCCACTTGTCACATTTCACGTATCAAAAATCAAATTTAGACGATTCTCCAACAGATTGGCTAATTGTTTAGTCCTAAAGTTATAGAATGGTCCATGCGAGACTCTACAGTCGTACCTAGATATGATTGTACCTTAGTCCTATTAAGGGTGTTATTGGTCCTCGATATTTATTGATAAAGAAATTATTGACAATATACAATATCGTCAAATATAATTACGTGAAATGGAAACAAATACTGACTCGTTTTCGTTCAAATTAAACAAACACTTTCTTACATGCTTTTGAACTATAGACGTAATAAAATTGTTGAAAGTTTTGAGTCGTGATGTTGGTGGATGTTGTTAGTGGTCTCGTATTATACCGTGATCATTATTCATTTATGAAATAAAACCCTACTTACAGATGTTTGTTTAATTTGCAGAAGCAGACTATTGAATTATATTGATTACATTTATCTTCTGTGATCTTATAATTACAGCAAAAATAACATTTGCGTTTTGTGTGTATTATTGAAAAAGGTAAATCGGAAATAAGCTTATGGATGATTATCACAGCTTCACATAACAGAGTTATATTAAGTTTTCAAACAAAATATATTAATTCTTTATTTCTTAAGTTTTTACATTAAATCAGCATGCTATCCTGTCGAAAATTCGTAGCAATTTCGTTATAGAATCACGGTGTAGACTTTGGTTTCAATAAATATTAAATTATGAATTTATAGTCAAAAGAACACTTTTAAAAAAAAATCAGAATATTTTCATTCCGAACAATGAAATATATGAGTATCTTATCTCAAGAGAACAACTAAAAGCCAAACCCTAATCAATTGGTTTAATTAATCTTCAACAAAACTTTGCATCTTATTACACATTTAAGCTACCATTTGTCTCTTATCTTATCTTTCATGGATGCCAATATTTTCTCTATTGATTCATTAGTTTGTTATTCAACTACATAGTAAAGCCAAGTTACTATTTAGTTATTTACTAAGCGGTTATGATTATTGATATTTATACCTTTACAGGAGTGAAAATAAGTAAAAATAAGAGTATTGTCAATAAATAATAAATTAGAGTGTGACAATCATTTTGTAAAGTGTACAAATCACCTCACACTCTAAATAGTTGAACAACATTCAACGAATCAAGTTTTCTAAATTCACAATGTTTGTTGATAGACAAAAAATCGTTTGCATGGAATATTTTGCTTAATCTATGCTTTTCATTTTATTAGTTATTATTGTATACAAAACTTGAAAAAGCACATGTATGAATATAAGTATACAAGTATTTCTTACATTAGTTGAAGTGATAAAAGTGATAAAGGGTTTTAATCAACTTTACATTAGCGTCACATTATCTGTCATTTCCACTAACTTAACCGACTTGATGATCATCTCTTGTCTTACCATTCACATATATATACCTACTTAGCATGCACATACATCCCACAACATACTCGGACATATTCATACATACACGTACGGAACTACTTAATCATTTGCTTATTTTTTCTCGCCTTCGTGCCAGATCCGTCATTGTCGGTAGTCGTAGTCGATGAGAGACAACCATTTAGCTTGGTCCTATATTTGATGTAAGGAGAAACCCGACGTGTAAAAAACAAAAAGATTCGAGAACATTATTGGAATAGATATATTACGCCATGACATGATTCACATGAAAATGTTTCTATGTATTATAAAGAATGTAAAATTCTGTTATAAAACATTTACAATAAAAAAAGGAAAAGGTTTAAACTCATTATGGACATGAGAAGAGACAAACCAATCACGTTTAGGTTACGTGAGCATTAATTTGTCATTAGTGTCACTAATTACAATTAACACTATAAAGTGACCTTTCTGTACCAATTACTTTAATTATTATAACGAGTGATTGCTTATTATTGAGTTATACTACTATGATTATTATATTTATATTTCTATATAATTCTATATATTGTAACTTTTCTGTTTCAGTAGTAAATTGTAGGAGTAGAGTATTTTATATGAAGTTTTGATACTTGAAGTAATAGAGGAGCATCCTTGTGCAACATAGATGATAGAAATTGATTGATACACTTTATACGATCTACTGTACTATTTAAAAAAAAAAAATAGTTTGAATGTTTAAATTTTATTGATAAGGTTTTTTTATTTATATTGCCGTCGTTGAAATAAAACAAAGTAACTAATTCTATTTTGTTAGGCCATCAGCTTTGTTAGTAGTATAAAGTATATTATATGCATGTACTTTTTAAATTAAATCTCTTGCTAATAATTGTAATTATTACTTAAAATAATAAATAAAATAACCAAGGCATTGTTTTATAATCGACTTTAATCATGTGTTGAAGTTGTCAAGAGACAAGGACCTTTGAGATCCCCTTTATAGCCCCCCCAAGAGACATGCCATAGGTTCCCCACCATCCCTCAAATAAGGGATGCTTTTTAATCTCCATAAAATACATATGAGGATTGCTACATACTACTTACTCTTCCTACTAACCCTTCTACTTATAGAATCATACATGTAGACTGCACTAATTTTTTTCTATTAATTTGTATAACTGATTTCTTCATTTGTCTAAGTTATATAAGTAGGATGATAAGCAGGAACAATTAGTATAAATAAATATTATTTTCCAATACATATACAGTAAATGAGATGATTTGTACCCACATAGACAGAACTTAGGTGAATTTGTTGTGAGGGCCGAATGCTAATCAGTTAATTTGAGAGGGTCAAAATTGTATTTTCTTTAAGCAAATATAAGTAAAACCTCAAAGTTTTGGGAGGGCCGTGGCCCTCCCCGTTCTCCATTAAGTTTCATCTATATGTACACATGAAGTTTTTATTTGCACACTCTAATGTACAATCAGTTAAAATATAATGCAAACATAATACAATTATTTAATGTATACGTTAGAGTATCCAAAAAAAAAAAAAAAAAAAAAAAAAAAAAAAAAAAAAAAAAAAAAAATTGAATGTGCAAATTATCTTTTCATTTTCAAAAACTGATAACAAATTATAATCTAATTTAACAAATTGCCTTTACTTGAAATATAGATAGAGAAGTGCACACTTTTTTGTCTGGGAAAAGTTAATTTGGCACTAAAGGAGTAGATTTTTAAATTGCTCAAAAGGATTGTGTTTCAATGTTATATTTAGTTGTGTGAGAAGTTCTTCGACTAAAGTGATTGCAGGTTCAAGTTCTGCTTAAAACATGTGAGATAGTTTGTGGTTTGTAAACTGTGAGATGTTAGGTGGTCCTTCTAAAAATAAACCAAGTAACTTGCGCATACGATCATAAAAAATAGACTAAAATACACCGTTGGTCCCTAAAGTTGGGACGACGCATCGCGATGGGACAAAACTCGCCATTTTCATCGTCGGGGTCCCTATTTCAAGGTTTTCACTCGCTACAAGTCCTTTGACCATTTTGCCGTTAGTCAAGGACATCTCATGGCGTTAGATTTGTCTTTAGTCCAAGGGCACTTTTGCCATTTCAACATATCTATTAAGCGTGCTCGATACACTTTTCCGTGGCTGCTACAGTAAATAGGGCCTAATAAGAGCAACTCATATTCACCACTCATCCCTAAAGTCTCCTCAACCAAAAATAATTCTTATCCTGAATTTTTCCGATCTACTTGTAATAATCTCTGTTGCAAAAATCGGCCTAGGCGGCCGATTAATCGCTAGGCGGTGATTAGCCGTTCCAATTTTCATTAATCGGCCTTATTAATCGGTTACTGACAAAAAATCGGATTAATCGGCCTAGGCGGCCGATTAATCGGCCAAATCAGAAAAAATCGGATAAATCGGAAAAATCAGTTACGGGTAAAAATCGGCAAAATCGGAAAAAAATCGGCAAAATCGGCCAAATCGAAAAAAAATCGGCTAGATCGGCCAAATCGGGCATATAGTTTCAAAATTTTATAATTTTATATATAAAAAATCTAATCCGATTAATCCTTGATTAATCCCCGCCTAACCGATTAATCGCTAGGCCCTACCCGGCCGCCCAGCTACCGCCTAGCGATTTTTGCAGCCTTGGTAATAATGGTTCGTTGTGCTTGTGGTAGGCTAGCTGTAGTTAAAACTTGCTGGAATAATGACAACGCCGGCAGGCGATACTATGCATGTCCTGTTCAGGTTGACTAGTATTCTACATAATAATGCTTGTATTTTTTTAATTTAACATGTTTAGTTAATAGTTTCATCTTGGAGTAAGCTTTTAAGTGTGTTCAAACGTTTGTTTTCTGATTTTTTAGGGATCCAGGTGTCCCATAAATGGGTGGTTGGATCCACCACAGACCACCAGAGTAAGGGAGGTGTTCCTCTACTTGCAAAGGCATATCGACCATAATGAGGCGGCTTTGCAAGAATGCCAACAAGCCCTCATCAGCGAGACCATGGATACTATAGACGCAGTCGCCAGGGCAATTGAGCTAGAGGCTACTCAAGCCGATACCCTAGCTGAACTCCTCATTGAGAAGGAGAAACTCTGCCGACTGAGGAACTTCTGTGTTTTCTCGTGGATACTCATCATTGCCGTCTGTATATGGTATATCTAGTGGGTTAGCAATGTAGGTGGTTTTTTGCCTTTTGAATCGGTGGTATGTATGGTCTGTATAAGTAGACGTGTGGCGATGGTTGACTTTTGAAAAGTCAAGTTTTGATGTAGTTTGGTCCTTCTACAATATAAGTAGTTTTACTTTTATCCTTTAGTCCTTATGAGTGTTATGCCTTTAATACTTTCTCCTACCCCTTATAAATGATCAAACCCACCTCAGTTGCCCCACAAATATTATCTAATTCAAACCACACCTTAGTAAAATGATCAAACTCATAACAAAGCTACAAGTATCAAAGATGGATGAATGATGAAGGATGGATGAACAGACACCACTTTTGAGTATCAACATAAACTTGATATGGTGTTGTTCATCCATCTTTCATCCTTCATTCGTGTTTGTTAACCGTATCCAACTCAAAACACATATCCAAGTATCAAAGATGGATGAATGATCTGAGATGGATGAACAGACACCACTTTTGAGAATCAACATAAGCTTGATATGGTGTTGTTCATCCATCTTTGATCCTTCATTCATGTTTGTGATGATAGAATAACCGTATCCAACTCAAAACCCAGATCCAAGTTCAACAAATCCTAGATTCATAGACATATGAAGTCTCAAAGATGGATGTATGGCACCACTTTTGAGTGTCAACATAAACTTGATATGGTGTTGTTCATCCATCTTTGATCCTTCATTAGTGTTTGTGATAATAGGGCAACAGTATCCAACTCAAAACACAGATGTATGAAGACTGTATTAAAACAATACCATAAACACACAATTTAACCCATACACTAACATGACATGATTTCATACATAACGCAAATGGATATATTTCCAAATGCATAAAATTTTGTAGTCTACAAAGTTCAGAAACATACATTGTTTAAACACAGCAAATAATGTTTAGGGGAATACATATTCGATGGATAACATTGGCTTTCATATGCTTAACCAGCATTTTTTTGTGGTGAAGAAAGCTTTGCTGCTATAATCTTGGTCTTAGTCCAAAAATGTTTTGGAGACCCACCAGAAGCAGCATCAACTTGACTTCCAGATTGAGACTGGACCACACTTGGTTGATCATTACCTTCATACTTGTCACCTGTAACCTTTGCCTTCTTCTTTGCTGTAACTTTTGGCTGGGATGAACCTGTTTTTTGAGATTGTTGTGTAGTGCCTTGACTTCCTGTTACACCTCCTTGCCCAAGACATGTTTTCTTGTTGTGTCCAACATTGCCACAAATACCACAAACCACACTCTTACTAGACTGTGACAAGTTACTGGTTTTGTCACTATTATCATTTTCAGTAAAAGCCCTGGTTCTTTTCTTTCGTGGCCTACCTAATGGTTTATGATGTTAGGTGGAAGAATGGTTGTAGGCACCTGTGACTTATACCAATGGTCATAACCATTTATTGGCTGGATGTGGTGTTTGTAAGTTTCTTCCCAAGTCTTAAGCAAGTAACATGGATGCGCCCATGATTCAACAGATCCTATTTGCATTCCATTCAACCTCATACACCGGTGGGTAGCAACAGCATGTTTACATGGCATACCTGTAAGCTCCCATCTTCTACATGTACAAGCCCTAGCTTCAACATTGACAGTACACTTGTCTCCCCATCCACTGACCTCATACTTTTCTCCTTCAACCCGTAAAGCAGTGTACTTATAAGCTTCTTTCTTGATTGCATCTAACATGAGTGTCGCCTTTGGTGTTAATGGTCCGGCACACTTTTGAATCACATTCACAACGTTCACTATTCTTTTCATACAGTACTCTCTAATGTATTCCAAAGCAGTAATGATGGGTTGGTGCCTACCTCCCACTAGTTTCCCATTGAACACCTCACACATGTTATTAAGTAGCACATCAAAATGAGCCCTCCCTACAACATGTTTGGTCAGGTACCTGAAAAATGTCGTAGAACAAAAGATGTACAAGTAGACATAGATTTGGTTAGGTACCTGAAAAATGCGACCTTGACCAATGGGTTGGTGATATCTTACTTAACCAAGCATGGGCAGGTTCGCTAAAACTTTTGAATGCCAGCATGGCTGCCTCAAATTGTTGGACGGTTGTTGCTGCTGCACATCTCCACAAATGTTCCTTAGATGCTTTAGCATTCCATTGCAATTTCATATTATCATGGATGTGCTTCAAACAATATCTGTGTTCAGCACTAGGGAATACTTCTGCTAACGCTGGAATGATACCCTGCACAAATAAATATCAATTCCTTACTAATAAAACATGCATTTAAGGAAAATACAAGTGAATCTAATCAACTAAATGGTAAAATCACCTTTTGTCTGTCGCTGATAAAAGTGTAGTTTGAGTTTGGTTGCAAGTCAAGATCATCTCTTAGACATTCAAGAAACCAAATCCATGAGTCTTTGCTTTCAGCTTCTGCAACCGCATAGGCTACATGGTATATTCCATTGTTGCTGTCTATACCGACTGTTGTAAGAAGCTGGCCAGGAAAAGGACCCCTCATAAAAGCACCATCTAACCCCAACAACTCTCTTTGACAAGCTTTGTATCCTTCCTTCAAAGCGCCTAAGCATACATACATTCTCTTGAAAACTCTGGTTGGACTTGTTGCATCTGTTGCAGTTTGTACACTTATCCTAACTGTCGTATCTGGGTTAGTTTTCTGCAACTCTTCAACATAGTCTCTTAAAAGGGTGTATTGCTGCTTATGATCACCCCTAATCTCATTTTCTGCCTTGTTTTTTGCCCTTAATGCTTTTTGCATAGACACCTGAACTTCAAACTGTTTACTGAGCTGATCTTGAACAACCCTGATTGGAATATCTGGATTGACTTGAACTTGGTCAACTATTTGCTTCGAAAGAAACTTGTAGTCACAAGCTTTAATGTCTCTTGATTGAAAACATTTGTGTTCATCCCTGAAAGTTCGAACAATCCATACATCTTTATCTGTATTTTTGGCTACATACAACAACCATGGACACTCTGTTGCTTGCTCCTTACGCTTTCGCAAATATACATCCCTACCAAGGCCTCTAGTTATCGGACCATTTTTCCTCTTTGGGGCTTTTCCCAGCCTTGAACCTTCGGTTATTCCACAAACAGGTATTTGTCCAAGACACCTAACCCTAATTCTATGTTTGTCATTCTTAATTAGTTGCAATTTCCTCCTAGTCTTTATTGAAAGCAGGTAGATCCTATCTTTTACTTCTTTTGCAGTTACAAAACTTTGACCACAGAAAAAAAAGATTTCGTCCTCTGTTTGTGCTGCCTCACTTAACTTTTGTTTCTTGTATGCCGTCAATTTGTTCCTCCTAATAACATAGTCATCCTCATTCTCAGAACCACTTGCAAAATCATTATCATCTAACAGATCCAACTCATTTTTCTTAAAAAAATCATGTGGTAGCTGGCTGGTGGTACCTATAGATGGTAAATCTGTAGTCTCGGTCACTTTGAACAGATTAACATCAAATTCAGGCTCCTCAAAAGTATTAGCCTCATCGACAATTGTGTTTCCATCACCATTGTTCTCAATATCATCGTCACTCATATAAGTGTCTGTCTCACTCACATTGTCATCACTTACAGCTTCATCGATTTCACTAACCTGCATAGATTTACCTTTTTGGATATGATCCACAAGATTACATGTTTCCTCCTCATGATGACCTAACTCTTGATCATTTTGAGATACCTCTTCAGGACTATCTATTTGGATATGCTCAACATGTTTATCTATATGCTGGTTGAAATCACCTACAACATCTTCAGTATGACAGACCTCTACAACTGGAAACAAGGGTTCTGTTACTGGCATCTGACTAGATTGTACCAAAGTATTGACTTCCAAAGGTTGATGTGTAACCTCACATATATCCTCTACCACAGACTTATTAACAATGTTTTCTAAGATCAATTTCTTTGAGCAATATGGAACAATAGCAAGAGTTGCCTTTTTCTTTGTTGCATCCACATCAGCAATAACTGTCCTAATTGACTTTGGTGACATTTGATCAACGTCCAATGTTGTCTTACCATTTTCAACATAAACCTCTATCATATTATGGTCATCAACAAGATCTTTCAATATTTCTAAATTAGCACTCTCACTTAAGCTATACAAACCATCATCTAAATTACTACCCGGCTTAACAAAGTAATAATAATTTTTTGAACCGAGCTCATAACCCAATTCATACATAAGAACATCCAACTCTTCAACTGACACACTATCAACATCAACCAAATCAACTAAACTTTCCATACCTCCAACGTATATTCTATCAGGCCAGTATTTAAAGACACCATTGTGATGAACCCTCATACTAAACATATTAGATCTACCACCTGAAAATATGTCAATATATGTTTAAAGCATTCTAAAAAACTTAATTGGGAAACAATAAATACCACAATTACAAATTCCAATGATTGTATATAAAAAAAAACAGTACTGTATTTCTTCTTAGCAGAGTCGTATAGGACGGTATCATCAACTGGATAACCTGACTGTCTTCTTACTTTCCATAGGGTAAAGTCCATGTTTCGGTTTTATGATTGATAAACAGGGGTTTTGTGATATGCAATTAGGGTTTGTGAATTCTGATAATTCTTGTAACGAAAGTTCTGGGACGAATGATAATACAGACTAGGGGTGAGCAAACGACCCGAACGGACCGGACCGACAGACGGACTGACCGAGACCGGACCGTACCGGACCGGACCGGACCGACCACATTCGGTCCGGTCCTCTGTCTATGCATTTGGGCTAATTCGGTCTTCGGTCCGGTCGGTCCGGTCCGGTCCGGACCACAAACCGACTATTTTGGCCTTAGTAGACTCCAAACGGTCCGGTCCGACCGACGGACCGACCGAGACCGGACCGGACCCGACCGGACCGACCACATTCGGTCTCGGTCCCGGTTTTTACCTTAATTCGGTCTTCGGTCTTGTCGGTCTGGTCCGGTCCCGGACCGATGCTCACCCTTAATACAGACTATGTGTTTATTGGGGCGGGAAGAGGGTTACATTACATGTGGCAATAATTAGGAAATTTTTAATTGAAATATGAAAATGACAAAATTGCCCTTGGACTAAAGACAAATGTAACGCCTTGAGATGTCCTTGACTAACGGCAAAATGGTCAAAGGACTTGTAGCGAGTGAAAACCTTGAAATAGGGACCCCGACGATGAAAGGGGCGAGTTTTGTCCCATCGCGATGCGTCGTGCCAACTTTAGGGACCAACGGTGTATTTTAGTCTAAAAAATAATATAGATATATTTTTTTACTACCTTTCTTGTGAAAAAAAAAGGCTAAAGACATTATAATGTATCATACTTGTCACTTGCACCTTTTATATGTATTGAACATTTTTTTTTTACTATTCTATGTACTAAACTTGATTTTATTGTATTTTTTGTGTACTTTATGACAACTATGATACATATAGTAGCAAAAAAATAAGATACAAAGTACACAAAAAATACAATAAAATCAAGTTTAGTACATAAAATAACAAGAAAAATTGTTCGATACATATAGAAAGTGCGAGTGACAAGTATGATACATTTCGGTACCATTAGCAAAAAAAAAAAAAGGGCAATAAGCGGCAAGGTTTTCAAGATCGAGATCTTACTCAGGACCGTTTTTGTTTTTGCAAGATCGAAATCGTAAGATCAGATCGGGATCATAAGATCCTATTATAATGTCATTTTCTTAATAGTATTTGTAATATTATTCAAATTCACAAATTATTATATATTATAAACACAAAATTATATGAATGTTTCATGAAAATATTGTTTTAAATTATGAATATGAAATATTTAAGAAGATTCACATGTTGTTGTTTTTTTTAATTTGTATACAACATAATATATATAACTTTGTAGTTTTTTAGTTTGTGATTCGAGGATCAGATCAGATTAGATCTAAAGATCGTATGATAAAAATTAAGATCTTATAAGATCTTAAGTTTGATAAAATCCTACGTAAGATCTGAATCATTTTTGGTTTGTATCATCGTCAAATTGTAAGATCATAAAATTAAGATCGAGATTTTAACAAATATCATAAGCGGCGAACAAGATGAAATAATGCTCATCAAAAACTTTAGGCTAGCCACAATGGGGAAGGTCAAGCAAGGTTGAGGGCGTCGGTTGAGCAAGGTCGACCCATTGTGGGGAACTCGGTCGAGGTTGGTTGAGGAGAGAAGAAGCCACAATTCGGTTGAGGAGACAACCGAGTCTCACAAGCCACTTTTCCAAAACTTTACCACTTTTCTAAAACTTTACCACTTTTACAACATTATAAATACCAACCTCAAACACATTTTTAAACACACAATTTCAAACACAATTCAAACAACTTCTCATCAATATTAGTTTAAGTTTTTAATTAGTTTTAGTTTTTAATTATTGTTGTAATGTTAAGTATTTTTATTAATGAAGTTTAATTTTGTTTTTAAAAATATTTGAATTAAAAAAAAAAAAAAAAAAAATCTCAGGTCATCACTGTGGCAACTAGGTCGTCGTCAGGTCGTCGAAAAGAGAAAGCTGATGTGGCACAGACGAACTAGTTCACCACTGTGTTCAGCCTTAGTGAAAGACTCGGTCAACTTTGATACTAAACTCCTAAAACTTGACATTCTTCATATAAAAATAGACTACAATAAAGCATATGACTCTTGATGGTGATAGATTAATACATATAAGTCATAATAATACTTGTGATTTATAAATAGATAAAAGGAAAATAAGAAGTATGATTGATGGGAATTGATTAGTACACTCAAATTATGAGTGTCTTGATATTTATACCCTCATATCATTTTTACTTACTTTCACCCTGGAAGAGTATAAATGTCAAAACACTCATAATTTGAGTGTACAAATCAATTGAGAGAATGTACAAATCACTTCCCATGATTGATGGTTATAATTATTTTAGAATTCACACCCCATGTGGAAACCAATTTAGTCGATGTTCCTTAGCTAAAGAACACTCAATTGGTACCAACAAAGTAGGTTTAAAGAAAAAAATGATTAAAACAAAAAGAAGGCTATTAAGGTTGAGGTGATTAAGGGACAATAAAACTTTGAGTTGGAATCCATGTGAAGACAATTATGGGAGTGAAGAAAAGGATTTTCTCAAGTGGATCAACTTGCTTTGAGGGTTAGATCCCATAGGAATCTAGTTTCATATAATGAATATTCATAATTTGTTTATAGATGATTTATGATGTTTTGTTAAATACAATGCATAAAAATAAGTTTGGTTATCATCCATATATAAAGCCGGTCGAATATGAATAGAAAAAAAACTAAATATTTTCCTCTTTGTTGTCATTTGGTTTCATCACTTTGTTGAAAGATTAATTAAAGTGCAAAACATTTTGCTAGTAATTATTTAGTGTGTTTTAAGAATAACTGAAAAAAAAACTTTATGATTAATTGTCCCCACATATACTTCCCCATGTGCGTTTCCCTAAAGCCTAAACTATTAAAGCTTGATTTTTTGGTTGTATGAACTATGAAGTATGAACACTTGATCATTTTTCAATATCATTAAAATAGTCAAATTGGCTATAGCATAATAATCATCACACAAAATTTCTTTTCAACTTGGTGATCTTGATACCAAAATAGTAGAGAAATGATTGGCATATAGCTTCTACTATGGTTCGTTTAGTTTGATATTTTTGCACTTATAGTTCTGGCCAACTTTGGCTCCTATAAATTTTGTACATGCATTTACAATACATAAATTCCCTAGATGTGGTAAAATGAGCGGGCCGAGCGGGCACGGGCCACGTTCTAAACAGGCTCGGCCCGGACAACATGGGTAATTTATCTTTAAAAAATTAAATATATTTACCTATAATTTTTTTTTTAAAACAATTGCAATAATTTTCATTTAATAGAAAATATGTGCTCGTTAATGCTCATATAACTTTTAAATGGGCCATACATGCCTATTTTAAAAAAAAAAGAGGGGGCAAAATGTGCTCAAATCTTTTACAAATTAACTCAAATTAGTTTGTTTTTTTTTTTAATCTCGGGCACAAATTGCTGAAAAATATGACTCAATATCACTCAAGATCGAGCCTGCAAATTGCTGAAAAATATGAAGAACACATGCAACTTTTTGGAAAGACATAAATGTTCCAACATGTAAACAGTAATAAACACCATCAATTCAAAACTGAAAAATTGCTAGTAGCTTATTGCATTTTGGCAACACAATAAGCTGAGGCTTCTATCCGGATATATCAGAGCTCATGGTAGGTGAAACTTTTAAAGCTGATGAGCAAGGACAAAAATCATATTGTGTTTTAAGTTTAACTTTAAGGTGGACCAATGTCACGTCTCAAATTTGCAGTTCTTGATGTTCCTTTTTTGTGTAAGATGGAAAAAAAGTTAAAAATGAAAAGAATATGATGAATGTGGACACTGTTTTGATTTATAGTTACTTTTTCTTTGGGTAGTGTTTTGATTTAGAAATACTTTTATCTTTAAAGTCGATTTACTAGTCGACCGGTGGTGGAGTGTATCATGCGCCAAGACCATAGTGACCACCTCCAACCGTACGCTAAAGGGTGTATTATTTTTGTATAAAGTAGAGTATTTTTATATTTTTTGTTTGATTGTGACCATATCATTCGTTTGATGGTAAGTTTGATAATGTGTTGAATATTGATATGATATTGACATAAAAGTGATGAGTTTGATGATCATAGCCTCCGGTGTAATAATAGAAAATTGCACCTTCAAGTAACCTGATTGATAATTTGAAATACACATGTAATATTTCAACTAGTAGATAAAAAGGACCAAATTGGTGATATATATTGTTAAGGACAAAGAAAAAGTAGAAAATAAAGTTTGGGGTTAGTTGAGTGGGATTATGGTCCCCAAAGAAGTAGTTGAAGGTCTGACCTACTTTTGACCAAGCCCAAGTCTTTTCTAGAGCACAGGAACCTTAATGTTGGCATTGTGGATATGGTCTTAGTCTTAGCCCATGGACTATGGAGCCATTCAAACCCTTTTCTCTCTGTATACAAAAAAGGAAAGAAAATGACATGGGATAAAAATTGTTGCTTCAATCATTCTAGGTTATTTTTGCAACCCCAAGATCTCCCTTTTTTCCCTACTAAATAAGGCCAAACCTTAATCACATGTGCTGGAACAAAATAAGGTAATACATATATAGAAACATTCAAATAAATGTTAGAATAGGTGCAATGATCACCATTCATTTTCACTCTCTCACTTTTTACTTCAACGCCATATTATCATTCAACACACCACTATTTCTCTTATCTTTCATGTGCAGTGGTCAGCCTCCCCTCACTTTTCAAACATATCTCACAAAATACGAAAAATACTACGTCCACAAAAAGTCTAAAAAAAGTATTCACACATATGAAAAAGGTGAAAAAGAAAACATCATTTTAACATTATTAGTCCAACTCAATTTTCATGTCTACTCTTTTGTAAACTTTTTGTGAATGTAGTATTTTTTCAAAAATATCTCACAAACACCCACAAATCAACTAAACAATAATAAAAATACCAT
The DNA here is from genome assembly GCA_019973895.1 of Chrysanthemum seticuspe. Classification (NCBI taxonomy): domain Eukaryota; kingdom Viridiplantae; phylum Streptophyta; class Magnoliopsida; order Asterales; family Asteraceae; genus Chrysanthemum; species Chrysanthemum seticuspe. The sequence continues at coordinate 240,819,584 of BPTQ01000003.1, read as the reverse complement.
TTTACACGGTACCCGACTAGTGATTATCATTAATCATGCATATAAAAAAAGGAAGAGAGAGTAATACGTAACATTTTTTCTTGGTAGAGAAAACATAAGCATATGTCACATTCTCATTATTAACAGTAGGAATAGATATGTTGCAACTTGTACGTTATAGTGATATCCGGATGATAATTTCTACCACGAAGATAATCTATAGCTAAAACATGAAAATGACATTCGTATATTCTAAGTGTCGACCAAAATCAATGTATTGACGCGAATAATTTTTATATTAAATTCCCACAAACAAGTATCGCAATTGTTAAAACATCACATGGTCAATAATAAAAGGAATTGATTTGCACAATTGCATTAGACAGTTATTAAGTATAAGCTTTTTTAACTGATTGCTTGTGCAATAGAGTATCCAATAAAAACAAAAAGTGTGTCAATCACTTCTCATAAAAAAAAATTGTAAACATCATATATAATAGATTTATAGAAGTTCCCAATTTAACGAATTCTGTTTTAACATAGCAATACTTAAGTTCCAAGTAAGTACAACGTAACATCACTAAAAGCTACTATAATGCAAACCCTAATACTGAAAATGATAAACTAGGTTTACAACATTACAATATGAGGATAACCTTTCCTTTAATAAAAGTAAGTGCTCAAGAAAGAAACAACTCCTTTTTACATGCAAACAACATTACAAACTTTATCTTTTTATAGGGCTTTTGCATATATGTCCTCCTGAAAATGCAAAATTGCATATATATCCAAAGCATGCATAAAAAGCATTGTATTATGTGCATAAAAAACTTGTACAAAGGATATATATGCAATTATTCACTTTGGGAGGGATATATATGCATTTTTGCCTTTTTATATATATATAACTTCACAAATGATCTTTTTCTGTTCCCAAACTTCAAGGATCAAAACTTGACCATGAAATTTACTGTCTAGCCAGTTTGGGTAAAAAGAAATGGTGACTAACAAAGTGAATAAAAGTACAAAAAAAAAAAAAAAAAAAAAAAAAAAAAAAAAAAAAAAATCGTGGAAAGTTCAAATTTTAAACTCTAAGATGGCTCAAGGAAATATATGATCAAGGTTGGCTTAATCAGGGTATATCGAGTCTGTGCTCGTCTTTTACCATTCTCTGATCACCCTCAAATGTATGTCCAATAATAACTTAACACTAGCTCATTTGATGATGGTTAAATTAGGTCAAAGAGAATATGAAATAAAGATCACTAATTAATAAAGTCAAAGAAGCACATTAATGCACACTGATTTGCTGACCAAAACCCTATTAGCGATGAAATTAGTGTAGCAGATTAGGTCAATTAAGGCATCAATCAAAAGTGGACGCCACCTTATTCTCCTTTATACTGACCATCACATATCTATTAGATTTCACATTTTTATACGCAAAAAAGATGTTTAGATTGAGAGATTAAACATACTTAAAGTGAAACTTTTGAATTATTTTTGACAAAAATACATATTTTTCAGACCTTTTCACAAAATACTAAAAAAAAGCTTTTACCAAACTGCTTTTATCTTTTTTTCTTCATAAACTTGCGATTAATTTTCAGATTTGTGCGACTTTTTAGTATTTAGTGACTTTTTTTTGCTTGAAAAAAGCACAAAGAAACACGCAAAAATTTCACGAACACTGCAAGTTTGCGATAAAATAGGTACTTGGCGAGACTTGATTTTCTTAGGCATTTTAGTAATGAAAAGCTAAAAATGAGCTTTATCGTTATTTTCTCATTCACTGAAGTATATGGACGACTTCAAAGATTAAGCCGAGTTAATAAAATTAGCTTAATTAGTAATTGTGTCTTCATAGCTATTTTTATAAAAGTAATCAAGGTAGGTATTTCACTAAATTATTTTGAACTAACTTTTAGATCGATCGAAAGGTTTTGGAATATTCATGTGGAACATTCGTGTTTGAAATGAAAAATAATATTTAGTTGATTACTACTTAATGACGTTTAAATAACATATTAGCATACTAAAGAAAATAATATAATAATGGCAGAGTCTAATGATGGCTTACCTGCCAACATTACTAGTTGTTGAGGCAAGTGATATATAGTTCCTGATATTATAATTATCTTTTGCTTAAATGGAGGTAGATTCTTTTAATTATTCATGATTATTGCATAATTGACTATTTAATCTATATTAAATAATTAAAGAGTTGAAGTATGAATAGATCAAACTGCAATATAGTTCAATGTGACCTCAGGATTACTGTTACATATTGGTCAAGCGCGTGCTGATATCCTTATAAGAGGTCTTAGGTTCGGACTTAGTTCCGTAAGCATTTTTGAGTGGCCCATGAAAGGGTCTGAAAATGGTCACGGGGATAGCCGATTAGACCGCATGCAAAGAAAAACAATAGAGGGAATTTAGGGCAAAACTTGATGACATTATCTATGTTGTATTCATAGGAAATAACAAGGAAACAGTTGCAAAATTTTATTAATGACAAAGGTAACCTCCACATGTCAATGTCAAGTAGTTTCAACCATTGCTTTGTCTAGATCTAATAATGTTGTTTAAGGGTTGATTAATTAATAACTTAATGGCTTAATCTTGATAGTACTGTATTACATTCACTAAAAACAGAAAGTCTTGTGAAAGCACCAACTTTAATAATCCACTTCCAGCTGGGAATTGAAGAAGAAATTAAAGATTAATCAACTTGCAAATAAATTGTGTTCTCTCTTCTTTTACAAAATATTATTTTGGAGCAAATAATTTAGTTAAACGTTGTGTGTGACGATACAAATGACGTTGTTTAACAATGGCTTTTCATTAGAAAACAAGAATTAATATTGATAATACATCCTAAAGTTTATGACTAATGCTAGACCAGTCTTTATGGCTTGCACTCATCTGAACAACAATTGGTGATAGTTTTGTCTATGTCTCTGATGGAATTGTCATTGTGGATCTTGAGTTCATGTATTCACTGAAGATACGTTATATTGTCGTTCTGTGCAAAATTTAAAATATTATGAGGTGGAAATGAGTATCAAATGCCGAAAACCTGTTCAAAGATTGAAAGGAGCGAATGCAACCACAGAATTGTGGCCACCAAATCCGAATGAGTTGGAGATGACTGCAAAAAGACATCATAAGGTTTAAATACATCGAATTTGTAATGAAATAATTTGTTAAAAAGAAAATGTTTCAGATGAAACGAACACATACCAACATTAACTTCATGTTGTTTCTTCACATTTGGAACGGTGTCAATATCAACTTGAGGCTCCAAGGTCTACGTATACGAACAAAATGATTAATAATCAATATGAACACAATTGCATGAATTGATACTTGAAATAGCCATAAGGTGTGCTTTTTTAGTATTACATCTTGATTAATTGTGGGGTGTAGCCAGCCGGTGTTGATTGCTTTAATGCAAGCAATGGCTTCCAATCCACCAGCAGCTCCAAGACCATGTCCGATCATTGACTAGAAACAGTTAATCGTGCATGATAAACATTTCATTAGCTTTAGCGTTATATGTTATAGGGCAAATGATTGAAAAAAGTATTATACTTGCCACCATTTCTTTTTGTGGGCAGCGAACAATTTTTTTTGCTTTTGTGGGTACTCTTCTTTCAAATTCATCATTTTTAAGGTACTATGTGACATTTTTACCCTTCGGGAAAAAAAAATTCTTTTAGCTAAGAGGGGCAAAAATGTCCAAAAATTTCGCAAAATACCCTAAAAAGGATAAATTTGAAAGAAAAGTACCCACAAAAGCAAAAAAAATTGTTCGCTACCCACTAAAAGAAATTTTGGCAAGTATGATACTTTTTTCAATCATTTGCCCTATGTTATATCTAGTAGGCATTTCAAAGCAATGGATTTATAAGTTTCTTGCCTTAGTCCCATTCATCTTCATTTCAGATGTATTCTTAAAGATCTTTTTAATGGCGTGAACCTCGGCCAAATCACCAGCTAGGGTAGATGTTGCATGACAATTCACATAGTTCACCTTAAAGAATATATGAAGTTAGGGTTATTTAGACTTTAGAATGTGTTGTATATAAAGAGTAGAACGGTAGCTAGGTTATAGAAGTGTGACCTCTTCGGGAGAAACACCGGCATCTTCTAAACATTTGGAGATACAAGACGAAATTCCAAGCCCATCTTTGCGAGGATCAGTCATGTGATGAGCATCGCAGGTTATGCCACCTCCCAGATACTCCGCAACAATATTGGCTCCTCTTTTAGATGCATGCTCCAAGCTTTCCATAACCTGTCAATAATCCATCTTCATTTAAGTTTAAGTCCATGATCAGCTAGCCCATATAAAGGTTTTGACAAGCCTAATATCTAGCCATCTAGAGACTGACCTTAGAGATTAGTATTTTGGTCTAATAGTCAGGCCCGAATTCAACTCTTGCTAAAGTGTTTAGGAAAATAAGTTTTAAATTTTGTATCTTGAAAAATGTACAACACATGAGCTTGAAAATTTCTAAAAATCATGCAATATCATAGCTGAAAATTTTCACTATATCAGATATTTTAATCTTGAATTTAGTTAAACCTACCAGAAATAGTAATTTTCGTCACACAGAACACGTTGTGCGCCTAAATTTCATATACTTCTCTTCAAAGTGTGTTTCTATCTATTGTTTGTTCAAACACTTGAAGCGTGTTACGTATTCATGTATTGGTGAATGTCATGAATTGAATCATGATGTTGGTTGATTCGTGCGACCAACTTTGGGCTTGATCTCTGGTTGGGTTCCAACATTTATTCTCGAACCCGTTCTCACAAAGTCTATTGTTTTGCGATTTGATTTATTTTTACATAGAAAGTCTAGGAGTTGCATACCAAGACACCAGCACCTTCACCAATAACAAAACCATCACGATATTGGTCCCATGGTCGTGAGGCCTTTTGGGGCTCGTCATTTCTTTGAGACAATGCTCTACAAGCTATAAACCCGCCAACACCCGTAGGATTAATAGCAGCCTCAGTGCCACCAACAACCATAATATCTGCTTCTCCTCTTCTAATATGGTTTCCAGCCGCATTAAAGCAAAAGTTTGCAGTTGCACAAGCTGTGGAAATGGAGTAGTTCGGGCCCATTAAGCCTGTATCTATCGCTAACAATGCAGATCCCATGTTGGTAATCGAGTAAGGAATAAAAAATGGAGTGATTTTCTTGAATCCCTTCTGAATAAGTGCTTCCACGCCGTTGCTAAATGTTGTTAGGCCTCCCATGCCTGATCCCACAAGAACTCCTATCTTTGTTCGGTCCATCTGTTGCATACAATTTGATATGGAAATAACCTTTAACGCTTTAGAGGATGTTCGAGATTTCCTATCCTTGCAGATAGCTAACCTTTTTTATTTTGTTTTCAAACTGATTAATATTTATCGATTAGTAGTTACATTTTACTGGTAAGGTTAGGAAAGTTGTTTTCAGTTAATAGATTATCTACTTCTACTTTGAAACATAAGTATGATGTGTTCACGTAATCGGATAGAAAGCATTTGAGAATGCAAGATTGATAAAAAGAAAAGAAACAAAAGACTCACCGTTTCAAGAACTTGTTGGCCGAGACTGGCATCATCAAGGGCTTTTCTACCAGCAACCAAACAATACCTCCAACAGTCATCAAGACGGCGATCATTTTTCCCATCAATGTACCCAACTGATGAAAAGTCACGAATTTGACCAGCAAAGCGGACAGTAAAGGTTGAAGCATCAAACTTGTCTATAAGACTTATTCCACTTTGACCCTCCAAAAGTTTTTCGTAGTAAGTGTTAACATCATTGCCAAAAACTGAAACAACTCCCATGCCAGTAATGACAACTCTCTTTTTAGGGTTTGTTTCTCGTTTGGGGGGTGAAACGGTTGGTGCAGCCATGGCCTTGATGGCTCTAGATTTCAAACCTGAGAACAAGAAACATCGTGAAAGTTAAAGTTCAAAAACATCAATATATTATCGTCAATAGCTTAAAGAGATCATTAACCTCTAAAACAGCTATATTGAAGCATATAATCCGCATCGTTTCCTGAATCTTTTCTCCTAGGCATCAAACCATAATAACAAGTGGCTGCTGCCATTTCTCGCAAGTCTACTACTTTCTTGACAAAAATCGTCAAGGATGAAAAGGGGACGACGATTTTGTTATGCGTCTTTATATCGAATCTTGTTATTAACCAAAGGCAAGATGGCAGTTTAGACATGAACCAAAATATGCGGATTATGTTGTGAAATATTGAAACACTCTTGTGAATGGTTTAATGACTAATTATTTTGGTGAAAGTAGTTGGTAACCCTTTTTTGCATGTATACTGGTGTTCTTACATTAAACGTTGTTCAAACTTCGTGACTACTAAACATTGTGTGCTGATTACAATTAAATACAAAATCAACAAAGGTTTATAAACAAGATCACTATTTTATGTGCTATTAGCTCATAGGTTGAAAGACTAGTAGACTACACAAGCCCATCATCTGACCCAGTTGAGCTTAAGAGTAATTACTTATAAATTTAAACCAAACGAAGCAATGTCCAAATAGTTATTATTATTATATATACTATTAGGCGGGGCATTAGGCCTCCATACGCCATTTGTCAAAAGCAGGTTCACTCAACATTAATTGCCAACTTTCGCAAGTTGGCAAAAATAGTCCCTGAGGTTTAAGTGTTGTTGCAAAGTAAGTCTAAGTTGGCAAAAATAGTCCCTAAGGTTTAAGTGTCGCTGCAAAGTAAGTCTTTTATAGCAATTTGGCAAAAATAGTCCCTATCCAAATTCACGGCTACAAAAGCAATCCCGCTGCATCGCGCGGGTTTCCACACTCGTTATAGAATATAGACCAAGTACGTGAAGAGTCCTGGTGAAGAAGCATCTATACAGTTAAAGTCAAATTGTGTTTGTATATCGTTTAATGACTTTAACTTTATATAAAAGATCGATTCATAATTGTTTCTGCTTTCGGCTTTATGCTAAACCAGGAAAAACATATAATAAGATGTAATTCATCTTTCTTTTCACCTTACATAGAGTACCATAGAGAGAAAAAGAGTGTCAATCATTCTAATATCTGGCATATATAATAGAAGGGATATGTTATAAGAACCCTCTCTATGATGTGACAATATAGGTTTTTGGTCAAAATGTACAAACCGCGATGCACATTGTACAAGCTTCTGATGCATGCAATCATTGGATACCCTCCCTGTCGGAGGGTGTGGATAACTCCATCCATAATAGAATCCGCATAGCCAAGATTCTGATATTGTACGTGTGAACCAAATTAGCCAATGAGATTTAGAAAAAGAGTGTCAATCATTCTTAATATCTGGCTACTGTAGATAATACGAGACTTTTTAACATATTGCACAAGAATACATTTTGAAAAACTATATATTTTCTTGGAAATCGGCAAATTATTTCAAACCTCTAAACAAATGTACATATATAAGTAATTAGAGTTTTAGCCATTAAATAGTCACCTACTTTCTCAAATATTCTAATATGATACATGTACTAATTTTAGTACCTATATGATACGTCTATTTTGGATTTCGTGCTAATATGGTCGTGTACTGAATTTGTCACCGGTTTACTAGCTTAATTGTTGACGCGCTGCTAACTAAAAAAAAATCGTTGCATCCTACTCATCATCACCCACTTCTTTATCTACCCTCATGTACATCCTTTTCTAACCCTAATTTTCCCCCAAATACTAACCCTAAATCCCAAATCAATTAAATTTTCCAAAACCAAAATAATGTCTTCATCATCCTCTACATCCAACTAGATTCGACCAATTCTCACCTATTGCTTCTGTGACAAGCCCGTGGTTGAAAGAACATCACGAACTGCTGCAAATCCTGCTAAACGATTTATGTGCTGTTCTTATCCTAGTATAAGCCAAAGCACTGATCTTTTTGTTTTTTCATTGTGTTTCTTTTAAATTTTGTTTTGATTTTGTTATTTTTAGGATTCCGGAGTGCAATGCAGATTCTACTACTATCATTTTGGCTGAAAACCCTAATGCTCGACCGACACCTTGTGACAACCTAGCTTAACCGACACCTTGTCCTCTTCTCTTACTATACTTTTGGCTGAAAACCTAATGCTCGAAGTGGGACTGGCACTCTTGATACTCGCTCCTCTACTTGAATGAGCCGCAAATTTGTTTTAATTTTGCTAAAGGATTTTGTAGATTTGGTGATAATTGTAAGTTTATGCATGATCCTAATTCTCATGCAAAACATGTTAAAAATTCCATTCGCCATAGTCGATCAGACTAATAATTCATCCTTATGGTCTCCTAACACTTCTCGTACACCTACTCCTTTACTTGGTTCTAATTTACGAGTTTCACCTAATCTAACCCATGCACAAATGATTTTCATATAATGCTAGTCATATAAGTCCTAATGTCTTCACATGTAATATGGGGACATGGGGTTAACTTCTTTCAATGGCACTGGGCCTCACTCGGTTTCACAACATGTTAGCCCAACAGGGGGTCCGCTGGCGTTTCACACAGGAACCAATCCGGTCCACCAACAGCACCTATACAGCCGGGTCTGGGTACTGCTACCATAGCCGCTTGACAGCCGGGTTCGGGTTAAGGGACGATTTTGCCTCATGCTTTTAGTACTATGACTCTTTAAGACCCGACTACTGATGCATGAAATATAGATACATGTGCTAGTTATCATCTCAATAACTTAATTAAATGTCTTAGTAATGTTTTTAATATGTGTATATATCCATCTTTGTTGGAGATGGTTATTATACTCGTCACCAACACTAGTAATAGCATTTTGTCTATTTCTCATAAACCGCTTTACTTACATAATCTCCTTATAACACCTACCATTGTAAAAACTTAATTTCTGTTCGTTAATTTGTTCGTGATAATAATTGTACCATTGAATTTGATGCGTTTGGTTTCACTATTAACGATTTCATGACCTGTCGGGTGCTCCTACGATGTGATAGCACAAGGGATCTTTATCCGGTCACGAAGCCTTCTCCTATCCCTTAAGCTTTCCTAACGAGTCAACATACGTGGCATCAACAATTTGGACATCCAGGAAGTGAAGCGTTACGTAATCTTATTTCTAGTAATTCCATATCTTGTAATAAAACGAAACCTCTCGTGCTTTGTCATGCTTGTCAGCTTGGCAAGCACGCAAAGCTTTCTTTTTCTAGTTCAAATACTTTGGTTAGGTCGTTTTTTGACATTGTTCACTCGGATTTGTGGTCTTCCCCAATTTTGAGTCTTACGGGTTTTAAATTTTATGTCGTGTTTTTCGATTATAATTCTCATTATGTGTAGGTTTATCCGTTACTTAATAAATCAAAATAAGATGTTTTGTCTACGTTTGTGTTATTCTACAATTTTGTTACATCCAGTTTTAGTGTGAAATTAAGTTTTTTTCAGTGTAACAATGGTGGTGAATTTGATAACCACGCCTTACACAAATGGTTTGCCTCTAAAGGCATTAAATTTCGTTTTTCTTGCCCAAAAACCTCACAACAAAATGGAAAGTCCGAACGCATGATAAGAACCATTAATAATCTTATTTGGACCTTACTTTTTCAAGCTCATATTCTCTTACATTTTTGGGTCGAAGCACTTAATATGGCTGTTTAATTCTTAAATATCCTATCATCTGGTGCTAATGAGGTACCTCATACACGATTATTTGGAACAAAACCCGACTATAGTCTTTTGCGTGTTTTTGGATGCTTATGTTACCCGCAGTTTTATGTCAATCACAAACTTGAACCACGTGCTACACCTTCTATATTTTGGTGTTACCCATCTAATCACCGTTGTATCGTTGTCTTGACTTGAATACAAACAAAATTATTCTACCATGACACGTATTTCGATGAAACTGTTTTCCTTTTCGGCTCTATGACACCCACTTCGCCTCCCTCGTATCAATTTTTGGATGACACTACCAATATTATTATGCATACTATTCGAACAACTCCACATACCCGTCCTACTGCTACCAAATCCAATACAACACAACCTCCTATTCTTAATACCAATAAACCATCTCCTATGCATGAGCCCATCTCACCAGTCCATTCTTCACTGCCCAATAACTCACTAGTCCAATCTCCACCAGTGCATATCACACCTAACTCAGGCCCATCTATGTCAGCCCAACAGGCACCTACACTGGTCCAACATCCTACAGTGCCTAAATATAAGCAACAATCCGGTTTCTATTCACCCTATGGTCATGCGTTTATGTGCTAGGTCTAATCGTCCTCATGAGCGTATTAGTTTACATGTGTCTACCATTTCACCTTTACTTAAAACGTTTTGTACATATTTTAATGATTATAATTTGCAAAATGCTATGTGTGATGAATACAATGCACTTATTATAATACTTGAAAACTTGTGCCACGCCCCAAGGAGGCGAACATTGTTCCTTCCAATGGGTTGTTTCAGCATAAGTATTTAGCAGATGGCACTCTTAGTCGTTACAAGGCTCGCCTTGTAGCGAATGGCAGCACATAGTTATCTGGTATTGATGTTGATCAGACTTTTAGTCCGGTTGTCAAACTGGCTACTATTTGGGTGGAAATTAGTCTTGCTACTTCTCGACATTAGCCTGTTCATTAGCTTGATGTAAAGAATGCCTTTTTTCATGGTGATTTTGTTACTTCCCGTGCCTGCTTAGACCAAAAACTTTGACTTTCACGAGGAAGCGACCCAATTTTAGCCTTTACTATAAAACTCTTTTGACCATTGATAAAAACCATTAACATATAGACCTTGAAACCATTTTTAAATGAAACTAGACTTTATTACCTTCAAAATGATGGGTGGCATGACCCGTGACAACTTATGGTTTAAAAGATACAAAATTTAAAAAATCGTCGAATTCTGCCAGAGGCCTCCAGCCGATCGGCTTGCTTGCGCAGCCGAGTCGGCTGGAGCTGTTTGATCATCCAGCCGATCGGCTGGACTCCATGCCGATCGGCTGGAGCCTTTTGATCAGCCCAACACCTTTCAAACTTCTTTCTGAAAAGCATAGTTCCCGAACTCATTAGACTACGAAACTTTACAGATTTCATAAACACTTCATAAACATCATTTCCATACAAAAACATTTACAATTAGACCCTCGGAATAATACTTTACAAAGTGACGGGTTTTGTGCCAAAACCCGTTTTGACCCATTTTCACCGAACTTAACCTTTACCACATCATTTACCCACCGACCAAACTTAACCAAAACCAATAGCATAACATAATAAACTTATTCCATAACCAAATGACCCATTTACAACCCAAAATGGGTATATTTACACTTAATCCAAACGCCCCTTTAGCTTTGACCATCAACGCTTTAAGCATACTTTAACACAACTTTTGACTACCGATTCATTAAGACGACCTTAACATACATTTTGAGACTTGACTACACTTTACAAACCATTATAGGACCAACGGGGGTGCAACATTGATCGAGCTCGGTATTCTACCTAACTCCTACCTTCTTACCACGACTTCTACCCTTTTGCTTATCCAAGCCTTATTGCTTATTCCAAGCCATGTCATAACACTTGAACCTACAAAACATTGATCACTTAAACCGTAAGCACGAATGCTTAGTAAGTAAAGTGGATATAACTTAACATTATAATTCATTAACACATTACACATTATAACAACCATTAATCCAATACAACATTAACCATAATTACATACCTTAACTACTTAAAGCCTTAACCTTCCTTTTTCCTTAATCCACTCTTGTCTAATACATAACTAGCCTTATCCTTACTTTCACATAAACACAACTATCCAAGCCATTCATTAACCTTAAAATAACAAACCAATAACACATAATTTATTGAATTCATTATAACTTTACATTATAACCTGTTTACTTACCTAGATTCCAAGCTAAGTCTAATATAAATATCATCATCATCAACATCATCATCCTACATCATCATCATCCCTTACCATTAAAATAAAAACCCATTAATACACTAACTCAACATCATAATCAAGGGTTCATATAACCCTTTAAACATACTCAACTTCCTTCCTTCATCATCATATGATCACATCTTGATCATATGATGAAATCCCACTTTACTCATAACCTTAACTTCATTGAATCAAGATCATAGATTGGTTACATACCTCATGGAAGCACTAGCTATGAGCAAGGACTTAGAAAGCATCCCTACTTCTTCATCAAGATCATCATCATATCATAACCTTTCCCTCTTTTCTCCTTTATAAAACCGGACCTCAAACACCCCTATAATGATATGGAGATCTCTAGAAATCTCCACACTTAGATATTTACTTGCACAACTTTGGCCATTTGGCACCTATAGTCCCTTAACTCTCTTTCCTTCTTCTTTGGCCACACTACATAATATAAAACTTTAATTCTTGACCACTTGGACCCTTGAAGTCTATTTTCATTCTAGTTGTGCCACATAATGTTGGGTTCAGTAAATACCCAAACCCCTTAATCTAGGATTTGAATAGAAAATATCCTAAGTGTTTAATCCGTTAAACACTATCAGGTCACTGAGTGTATAGTCTCTCAGTGAGCCATCTTCAGGATACTCAGTATGAGGCGAAGAAGAAGCCTCTCCACTCAGCAAGGCGGAACTTAATGGGTGAAGACTAAGTCAAGAAGAAGATGGTGGATTCAGTGAGTGATGACAATAACTCACTGAATCCCTTAAGACTCCTCTCCAACTGTTAGCACTGAAGACAAACTGAAGGAAGAGACTGAAGGCTTTGAAGACTGAAGAATGAGCGGGACTAGGCGGGAAAAGTTTACCCAGATAAAACTAAGCCCCCAAGTGCTTTAACCAAATAAAACTAAGTCCCTATCTACTAAAGCCATATCTTCCCATTTATAGTAAGCGGCGATACTAAAGGATTCTCTGTTAAGGAAAGAAGCTTCGCCGCCTGACTACAAATAGCAAAGTAAACAGTAATCGAATATATCTATATTCGGGATTACTGTGATCAATGTTTTTGTCTTCTAGGTTAAAGTTAAATATCCATACTTGTATAAATAGCATAAGAGAATGAGTGAAAAGTTTAAGCTTGTGAATTGTAAAAACACACACACTCAAGCCAACTTTTCACTCTTCCAAATACAACTTTATCCTTGAGATAGCTCAGTGGATTCTAAGAGTTGTGCTCAGACTTAACCTGAGCTTAGAGAGGAGTCACCCCAAACTTTGTCATTTCAATCCCAAGTACTATTCCGCAAGTACTTGGGTAACGTATTCTTTTGATTTATTTCTAATAAGAATATGATGTTGAAAATTACTTTGTGTGTTTTACTTACATTAATTTCAGTCATTATTCATTGTTAAATTGTTTTAAGTACTTAATTGTTTTTAAACGATAGTGAATAGGGAATAACAAGTGGTATCAGAGCAAGGCTGATTATAAAACCTTTTAAGCCGCTCTAAAACGTTTTTAAATTAGGATTCCTATGGTTGAAACTGATGTACCCCAACTAGTCGATAAAAAGGGTGGAGCTTATTCAGCTGTTGCCCCTAGACTTGAAGTTGACAAATTTAACAAATGGAAAAAGCGTATGCTTTGCTATTTGATTGGGATGGAACCTTATTATATCAAGTGTATAAATGAAGGTCCATTTATCCTAAAGACTGCTGAAGGTTTGCCCAAACCTGAAGCTTAGTGGACTCAGGATGAAAGGAGAGTGGTCAACCAGGACCAAAGACTCAAAAGTATCATCATATCATGTCTTCCTGATGATATAATGGAGTCAGTTATAAGTTGTAATACAGCTAAACAAACCTAGGATGACCTAGTCCATAGCCATGAAGGCCCATCTGATACCAAGGAAAACAGGATTATGGACCTGAAACTTGAGTATAATACCTTCAGGGCTAGGGACTCTGAAACACTCTCACAAACTTACACCCGATACAAAACTCTTTTAAATGAACTTGAAAATGATGGTGTTAAGTTGTCCAAACATGAGATTAATGTTGGTTTTGTCAATTGTCTCCCTGAGAAGTGGTTGAACTTCTCTCAGGGACTTAGAAATGCAAATCACATTCAAAATCTTGAACTTCCTGAAATTTATGGGAAATTTGTCTATGAGGAAAACCTCATCAACAGACGATACCCTGACTTAAAGAAGTCTCAGGAAGTCAAGAAGTCCCTGACCATCACCTCACCTATATCAACTGCCTTCTTTTCTAACAATGTGGTCAAGATTTTCAAGAAAATTCAGATGATGAGCCTGATGAGAGATCAAGTGAGGAGTACCTAAATGACCTGAACGTTGAATTTCAGGAAAGGGCACTCCTTGCAAACTCTCGAAGGTTTATTAAAAGAAACAAAGGTTTTTCAACTGCTAAAGCAAATGAGGACACTGAATGCTTTAAGTGTCACAAAAGAGGTCATTTTGCAAAGGACTGTTTTTCAAAAACAATTTCTGAACCCTCTTACAGACCATCAGGGTCAAATCAGTCCTCAGGCTTTAGCAAATTTCAACCTAAAATCTATCAGTCTCATCAAAACTTTCAGAATAAATCTGACCAGAACAAAACAATAGATTTTGAAGCAAAGTATAGGAAGATCAAAGCTAAGCTTGCATTACTTGAGGCCAGTCCCTCAAAACCAAAAAGTGTTCAATCTGTGCAGGGTAAAAACAAATGTCTTGTTGCTGAAACCTTCGACTGGGATGAAGAGCCAGTCTCATCAGATGATGAAATGGTGCATGTCAGCGCACTGATGGCCCTCTCAGAGGAAGACAAGCTAGCTGTTGGAAAGAATCATGCCAGAAATGGAGAATGGGTCAACATCACAATGAAGAAGGTAAATATTCTACTTTCTATGGATGATGATTCTGATTGGCAGTCCTATATGAACTATATCAATGTTGATCTTAAGTTTGTAGAGGAGCAAAGACTAAATCTTTTTTCTAAGTACAACAAGCTAAGTTTTGAATTGAACAAGTGTAGGGATGAGTTACTTGTGTTAAAACAAAACAAGCTTGAGGCTATCACCTTACAAATTCAAAACACTGAATTAGTTAAAAGAAACCAGGCTCTTCAAGATGAACTTAAGAAAGAAAAAGAAATCATTGATAGTTGGACCGCCAAGAATCCAAGAGTCTTTGATGCTGTGGGTGCCCCCAGTAGCAAAAAGAGAGTCATAGGTGAACATCATCTTTCTGACTCTCACAAAAAAGACCAGAGTCCTAAACCATTTGTGTCTGGTGGCATGATTACCAATATGTTGTCTGTTCCCAAGCCCAGTGATTGGATTGAAAGACTTAATCCTGAGAGTAAGCTTCTTAACTTTGACTCTGGAAGAATTATAGAGCCTGAAAGTCAAGCTCTAAAGAGCATACTTGGACTCCCAGATGTGCCTAGTAGCACTGAACACATCTCTGAGTCTGAAGATGAATCTCAAGCACCACTTCCACCTTTGGAACCTCTTCAGGGTGCTGATCCTAGCTCTGAGCTTACTCCATTACAATACAATCCACACTCTCCAAAAGAAAGGTCTGGTCTTGGTAGAACCATCCTGAAAAGACCATCAAAACCAACTCAACAAGAATCCACCCCCACTGAAACTTCCACATCCTCTGCCCCCACTGAAGCTGATTAGATTCAGCAACTGACTGAACTAGTGAGGAAGCTAACTGACAAAATGGAATCCATTGAAAAGGTCCCTGAATCAATCAAGGAAACTAAGTCAGCTTCCTCAAGTTCCTCAAAGTCAAAAGCCACCACAAAAAACAATCAGAAATGTGATATGTGCCATTATACCAGTCATACCACTGCCAACTGTTATAGAATCCTTTTTTGCATGATCTGCAAAAATGATGATCACAGAACTGCTGACCACTTGCAATATTTAAGTTCTCTCAGTCAAGCAAACTACACCAAAGTTGGTCATCAGTATGCTTCTTCATCCAAGTTAGCTCAAAAGTTGCGAGCTAAGCCTTTTCCTCCTTGCCCACACTGTGGCTTTAATGATCATCGCCCTGATGATTGTCTTATGAACATATGCTGTGATATTTGCGGTAACACAACTCATAAGACATCCCAGCATGACAGTGTCATCCATGCAAGGAGAAGTTCAATGCAACCCAAATCCACTGAATCATCCTCAGTCTCTAAATGCAAAACCTGTGGTAGCTCATTGCACTCCACTACTAACCATGAATCAATTGCTCAATTCAAAGAGACCATGAGACCCAAGCCCACTAGTAAGTGGGTCACGAAGAGAAACTAATTCAGTTTACTACTTGTGCAGAGGCATGCCCGGGAGCCTATCTGGCATCTAGACAGTGGATGCTCAAGAAGCATGACTGGTGTGAAGGAATATCTGCACAAGTATGTAAAGGAACCAGGGCCCAAGGTAGTATTTGGTGATAACTCATCATGTCCCACTGAAGGTTATGGTTCAGTAAACTGCAATGGAATAGTTTTCTCTAGGATTGCTTATGTCAATGGTCTCAAATACAATCTCATCAGTGTCAGTCAGCTATGTGATGCTAAGTACATTGTACAATTCAATGACAAACAAGGTACCATTTTCAATGCCAACAAGGAAGTTGTGTTGATTGCTCCTAGGAGAGACGATGTTTATGTCTTAGACATGTCAACTCTCTCTAAAGATGGAACCTGTCTCTTTGCCAAAGCCACTGAAACTATCAATTGGCTGTGGCACAAGAGACTCTCACACTTAAACTTCAAAAACATCAACAACTTGGCAAAACAAAACAAGGTCCTTGGCTTACCATCACTGGTTTTTGCAAAAGATAAACCATGCTCAGCCTGTGAAAAAGGCAAACATAAAAGAGCATCTTTCAAAACCAAGCAAAATTTCTATATCAAAAGCTTCCTTCACCTCTTGCATATGGATCTCTTTGGACCAGTTAGTCCTAGATCAATCCAGCATGAGAAGTATACACTTGTCATTGTAGATGAGTTTTCAAGATACACTTGGGTATACTTTCTTTCCAAAAAGAGTCAGGCAGCTGATACTATAATGTCATTCATCAGGAACATTGAAAACCAGAATGACATTACAGTGAAACAAATCAGAACTGACAATGGTACTGAATTTAGAAATGCTGAGCTTGAGAGTTTCTGTGATGAGAAGGGAATCTCCCAAAATTTCTCATCTCCTTATACCCCTGAACAAAACGGGGTAGCTGAAAGGAAAAACAAAACTCTCATTGAGGCTGCAAGAACCATGTTAAATGGCTCAGCCCTTTCAAAGCATTTCTGGACTGAAGCAGTTAAAACAGCCTGTTACACTCAAAACAGGTCAATCATTGTCAAAAGACATAATAAAACCCCATATGAGATATTCAAAGGTAGACTTCCTGACATCAGCTACTTTCATGTGTTTGGATGTCCTGTATTTATTCATAACCACAAGGATCATCTAGGCAAGTTTGATGCTAAAGCTGACGATGGATACTTTCTAGGTTACTCATTGATCTCCAAAGCCTTCAGGGTATTTAACACAAGGAGACAACAAGTTGAGGAAACTTTTCATGTCACCTTTGATGAAAGTGTAGAAAGCATCAGGTTCACCAACACTTCAGTGGAGGATATAGGAATTTACAACTCATCAAGATATCCTCCTGATGAGTACAACACTGAAACCAATTCCTCATACCAAGCTGATGCTGACATCTCATATTATGTCTTGCCTCACAACCTGTCACAACCAACTATCAGTGAATTCATTGATAATCAGTCAATCCCTGCTGGGATAGGTAACACTGATCCAAATGATCAGGATCCTGTAACTCAAGAACCTCTACCAGAACAAGACATCTCAACAGATGATCTAAATGATCTTGTGGCTCTTGCACCTGAACTCACACATGAACTTCCAGTGACTTCCTCAAGCTCAGAACCTAGACCACAAAGTAAGTGGACAAGAACTTAGGACATTGACCTTGTAAACATCATTGGTGAACCCACTGAGGGCATGCTCACTAGAAGCATGGCTGCTAGGTTAACTGCAGCTTCAGCCAATGAATGTCTATATGCTGATTACCTCTCAGATATAGAACCCAAAAGTGTCACTGAGGCTCTAAAGTATCCAAGCTGGGTTCAGGCCATGCAAGAAGAACTTCAACAGTTCGACAAAAACAAGGTCATGACCTTGATCAAATGTCCTCAGGATGTCATTGTCATAGGAATGAAGTGGGTTTTCAAAAACAAAACTGATGAAAACGGCACTGTCATTAAAAACAAAGACAGACTTGTAGCCAAAGGTTACAGTCAACAAGAAGGCATTGACTATGATGAGACATTTGCTCCTGTTGCAAGAATGGAAGCCATCAGGATCTTTCTTGCATATGCTACCTACATGAACTTCAAAGTTTACCAAATGGATGTAAAAAGTGCATTCCTAAATGGTGAACTCAGGGAAGATGTTTATGTTCAACAACCTCCAGGCTTTGAGAGCAGTGAATTCCCTGACTATGTCTGTAAGCTTGACAAAGCCCTTTATGGACTGAAACAAGCTCCTAGGGCATGGTATGAAACTCTCTAAGCCTTCCTAATACAAAACAAGTTTGTCAGAGGAAAGATAGACAACACACTGTTTGTCTATAGAACACAGCAGGATGTGATACTAGTCCAAGTATATGTTGATGACATCATATTTGGCTCAACAAACTACAAACTTTGCAAACAGTTTGAAAAACTGATGACAAAGAAGTTTGAAATGAGCATGATGGGTGAACTCACATACTTTCTTGGACTACAAATCAGGCAAACTGAAAAAGGAATCTCTATCAGTCAAGAGAAGTATACAAGAAATCTCTTGAAGAAATATGAGATATCTGACTGTGCCTCAGTGAAGACTCCAATGGTCCCACCTAACAATCTTGGACCTGATCTTACTGGCAAATCAGTCAATCAAACCCATTTCAGAGGGATTGTTGGCTCACTGATGTATCTAACTGCGTCCAGACCAGACATACAATTCTCAGTCTGTCTAATAGCAAGATATCAGTCCAATCCAAAGAATCCCATCTCACTGCAGCCAAAAGAATACTCAGATACCTGAAGGGCACACCAAGCCTTGGACTCTATTATCCAAAGTGCTCAGGGTTCTACCTCAAAGGTTACTCTGATTCTGATTATGCTGGCTGCAACATGGACAGTAAAAGTACCTCAGGGTCCTGTCAATTTCTTAGAGGAAAACTAGTTTGTTGGAGTGCTAAAAGGCAGCAATCAGTGGCTATGTCTTCAGCCGAAGCTGAATATATGGCTGCTGCAGGATGTTGTGCCAATGTCTTATGGATGAAGAGTCAACTCAGTGACTATGACATCCATTACAAAATGGTACCCATCTTCTGTGACAACACCAGTGCAATTGCAATCTCCAACAATCCTGTCCTCCATCAAAGAACCAAACATATTGATATCAGATATCACTTCATCAGGGATCACATAATGAAGGGAGACATAGAACTTCATTTCATCCCTACTGAATATCAACTTGCTGATATCTTCACCAAACCTTTGGACGAACCTACCTTCAGGAGATTGAAAGCTGAATTGGGAATGCTTGACATTAAAAGTCAGGCATCTGAAAACCAATCTCAGTGAGTTTTGTGAACTGTTTCGTCTCCCTGAACATCCAAAATCAACCTCTCACTGAATGAGTAAGACTCACTCAGGGTCCCTGACAGAAAGCATTGAATGAGTAACTAAATGCTCCAAGTATTAGTTACTTAAATGTCCTAGGTTGGTAATCCCACCAATTTAATATAGGAATATATGTCTTACTGTCAGGGGTCTCATCACTTACCCACTTGGCATTAAATGCCCTCTCACACATAAAATATCCTATGGATATTTTAACGATGCAAAAGTGCACTCTTACTGTGCATTGCAACTGTTCCCTTGAAATACGTGATTTTACTGCAGGTAGTGGTGGGTGGCATTAAATGTGGAATCTCAAACGTTTTCAAAAATCGTCTTTACATATCCACGTTTATGCAAAAACCACCCCTCTCACCACTCTATAAATACCCTCCTCTCAACCAAGAACACACACACAAATTATTTTCTGCAACAAAACTCTGTCAAAATCCTTTCTCAAATCCAGAAAAATTTGTGTGTTCTAAAAAATCATTAAACCTTCTTTTGGAAAACCCTCCTTGTAAACATTTACAAAACGTTTTTCATCACAAACTTGAGAGATCTTAAATCTTTGATTGTTCTAGTCAAAATATTTCTTTTCAAAACCTAAAATCCTTTTAAATGGAAATGGCTAGAACACAATCTCTCCATTTTGCTTCTCAGTGGGTAGGAGATCTTACAAATGTTGAATTTAAAACTAATAATGTCATAGGCAAATTTGAATACCCTGAAACTGTCCCAGCCTACAAAGACATTATGAAATTTTTATTTAACTGCCCACTGAAAACGGCCTTTTTTCAGTGTCCCTCCATCGTTTACCAAAATCTCCTCAAGGAGTTTTGGGCAACAGCCAAGGCCTTTGACCCGACACCATCTACTGATGAGAACAACCTCAGACCTCTCAGGGAATATCTCATCAGATTCAGTCTTCATGGGGGGCAACAACAATCCACCCTGGATTATAAAACATTTTGCACTTCAACAGGGCTGGATTACAATAAAGGAGTTTATGTCGCCCATCCTGAACCTTCCACAGTGAAGGATGGGTTAAAACAAATCATTTTAGATCCAACTTTTTTGGACAAGACCCAGTCACCAAAAGCTCTTTTCCCGTGGCTTGGAGGATCCTATTCACTTTCGTGATTCAGGTCCTCGGCGGGAACCACTCATCCACTGAACAAGTTAACTCTATTCAGTTGATGATGGCATACTGCTTGATGAATGGGGTCACTGTCGACATAGGGGAGATCATTTACAATGATCTCGTGACCAAGCTACAGAGCAAAACTAGGACGAAATACGTTTCGTATCCTAGGTTTGTCTCTTGTGCTTTGCAAGTGTTACTGGGTACAAACTATCCTCAGGAAGAAAATTTTGGTGCTTTACCAGGCATCCTGAGCCAATCAAATTTTCAAAAAGACCCATCCCTTGTCACTCCTATTGAATTGACGGCCCACATGATTGCTGTAAACAATCAGAGTGGATCAGTGTCTCCAACCCCTGCTCCCAGAAAGAGAAAGGGGAAGTCTCAGACTGGGACTAAGACTAAACCAAAGTCTCAGGGCCCTGAGGCTTCAGGAACACAGCCTAAAAGGCACAAAAGACCCGAGACTAAACAGACACCCACTGACCAGGCAACATCCACCCCCGTGACAACGAAGGACACTGATACATCACAGTCAGTGCCCTTTGTCACAACTACTACTCCACAAGATCCAGAGGGAAACAAACAACCCGCTGGTAGGGGAGCGCCTTCCACAACGCCTGATGATGACATTAGCCAATCCAAGCCTTTTTCTGAGGGCACACTGATCGATCCCAAAGACTCAGGGGGAAACAAACAACCCACTGATAGGGATACAACAATCACTGACTCCGCCAAAGGCACTGGGAAACACCCACCAATGTCTCAGGGGTCACTAGGGGACAAAGACTCGGAGGGAAAGAAACAACCCGCCGATACAGAACCCAAAACCAATCCTGACTCCGAAGAAGGCACTGGGAAACTCCCACCAGTGTCTGAGGGGTCGACGGGGGACAAAGACTCAGAGGGATATATACCACCCACTGATATGGAACCTATCACCAACCCCTTGCTAACCATTGCTGATGTCACTGGTATACTATTCTCAGAAGATGAGCTTGCTGAAACTGAAGATGAAATCTTATCAGCTGGTGAAGAAGTGGACGCTGAGGTTCAATCTGAACAAGAGCCTCAGCCTGATCCAAAGGAGCATACTGAGTCACCATTTCATCCAGAAGATAATGATTCAGACTCCTCATCATCCAGCTCTGAGGAATTTAACGGTTTTGACAACATTCTTCCAGTCACTGAAAGACAGTTGGTTCAGTGGATCACAAGAGCCTCAAGGAAGCTGTACACTGGGGTTACTAAAAAATTTTGGGATCAACACACTGAAGCGGCTGCCAGCTACGCTGATCTTCGATCCGATGTGCTCACCTTCAACGAAAATGTTCATGAGCACAGGGATCTTATGTACCAACATCTCATTAGAATGGATGAAAACCTGGTTAAGTTCCTCAAGCATCTTCAGACGTGTGGGGTTAAAATTGATGAAATCAGATTGCTGTTAAAGAAGACCCAGCACTCAATGCCAAAGTGCTAGAAGCCACTGAGGTGTATGTGAAAAATTCATCTCGACTTACTGAACTGATCGAAATGCTTCAATCTGCAAATGTTCAGGGTCTCCAATCTTCAGTTCAGTCTCTTCAGACCTCAGTGGACTCTTTGAACACTCAGGTAGCTGCTATGGCTCAGGCCTCGTCTTCTATGGCCTGGAATCTTGGTCCCCGAATGACTGCATTGGAGATCTCTCAGGCTAACCTGGATGCAAAGGTCACTGGTATTTAGGCAGATACTTCAGAGATTAAGGCCATGATCACCGAAAACTGTTGGGTTCAGTAAATACCCAAACCCCTTAATCTAGGATTTGAATAGAAAATATCCTAAGTGTTTAATCCGTTAAACACTATCAGGTCACTGAGTGCATAGTCTCTTAGTGAGCCATCTTCAGGATACTCAGTATGAGGCGAAGAAGAAGCCTCTCCACTCAGCAAGGCGGAACTTAATGGGTGAAGACTAAGTCAAGAAGAAGATGGTGGATTCAGTGAGTGATGACAATAACTCACTGAATCCCTTAAGACTCCTCTCCAACTGTTAGAACTGAAGACAAACTGAAGGAAGAGACTGAAGGCTTTGAAGACTGAAGAATGAGCGGGACTAGGCGGGAAAAGTTTACCTAGAT
Organism: Chrysanthemum seticuspe; assembly: GCA_019973895.1. Taxonomy (NCBI): domain Eukaryota; kingdom Viridiplantae; phylum Streptophyta; class Magnoliopsida; order Asterales; family Asteraceae; genus Chrysanthemum; species Chrysanthemum seticuspe. The sequence goes on along the minus strand of BPTQ01000003.1, from coordinate 240,796,626 downwards.
AAAACTAAGCCCCCAAGTGCTTTACCCAGATAAAACTAAGTCCCTATCTACTAAAGCCATATCTTCCCATTTATAGTAAGCGGCGATACTAAAGGATTCTCTGTTAAGGAAAGAAGCTTCGCCGCCTGACTACAAATAGCAAAGTAAATAGTAATCGAATATATCTATATTCGGGATTACTGTGATCAATGTTTTTGTCTTCTAGGTTAGAGTTAAATATCCATACTTGTATAAATAGCATAAGAGAATGAGTGAAAAGTTTAAGCTTGTGAATTGTAAAAACACACACACTCAAGCCAACTTTTCACTCTTCCAAATACAACTTTATCCTTGAGATAGCTCAGTGGATTCTAAGAGTTGTGCTCAGACTTAACCTGAGCTTAGAGAGGAGTCACCCCAAACTTTGTCATTTCAATCCCAAGTACTATTCCGCAAGTACTTGGGTAACGTATTCTTTTGATTTATTTCTAATAAGAATATGATGTTGAAAATTACTTTGTGTGTTTTACTTACATTAATTTCAGTCACTATTCACTGTTAAATTGTTTTAAGTACTTAATTGTTTTTAAACGACAGTGAATAGGGAACAACACATAATACTTTCCATAACCATATAACACATTTGTTGATCACTAGTTAACTATCGGGGTTGTCTAGTCAATCCCGTTAAGTCCTTAGTCAATTGTTATCCAGGGTGGGGCCTATTTGTACCTGAGAAACAGGTGTAGCAAATTTATCTAAGACGGTTTATATGCATCAGCCTTCAGGTTTTTGGAGATTCCCAGCATCTTGCACTATGTTTGTTTATTGTAACGCTCTCTTTATGTTCTTAACAGGCCCCTCGAGCTTGGTTTCAGCGATCTGCTGCTTATATTACGCGTATTGGTTTTTCTCATAGCCGTTGTGACTCATCTTTATTTATTTACTAATAAGGGACCGACACTGCTTAATTACTGTTATATGTTGATGATATTGTCTTGACTGCTTCTTCTGAGGTTTTGTTGAATCAAATTCTTACTTCATTGCATCAGGAATTCTCCTGACCTTGGCTCGCTTAATTATTTCTAGGTATTTCAGTGGTGCACAATTCTTCAGGGATGTTTTTGTCTCAGGGTAAGTATGCAACATAGATTCTTTAGAGAGCTCATATGGTTTGTTGTACACAGTGTCGGAGTCCTATTGACAATGAGTCCAAGTTAGGGGCCGATGAAGATCCTGTATCGGATCCGACATTATATCGCAGTCTTGCTGGTGCAATGCAGTATCTTACTTTCACTAGACCAGATATTTCTTATTTGGTAAAACAAGTTTGTCTTTATATGCATGATCCACGGGAGCCTTAATTTTCGGCTCTTAAGCGGATTTTACGTTATGTGCGAGGTACGTTGGACTATGGATTGCAGTTATATTCTTCCTCTACTACTTCTTTGGTTGCTTACTCAGATGCGGATTGGGCTGGTTGCCCTACTACTAGACGATTGACTTCAGGTTATTGTGTGTTCCTTGGCAACAAATTGCTCTCTTGGTCTTCTAAGCATCAATTGACGCTGTCTCAGTCTAGTGATGTGGCTGAGTATCGTGGTGTTGCTAATGTCGTTGCTGAAACTTCTTGGTTGAGGAATCTATTACGTGAATTGCACACTCCTTTATCTTAAGCTACTTTGGTTTCTTGTGATGATGTTAGTACCGTCTACTTATCGTCTAACCTGGTTCAACATCAACGCACGAAGCACATTGAGATAGATATTTATTCTGTTCGTGATTTGGTTGCTGCTGGTCAGGTTGAAGTTCTTCATTTACCATCTCGTTATCAGTATGCTAATATATTCATCAAAGGCTTGCCTTATGCTTTGTTTGAGTAGGTTCGTATCAGCTTGAGCGTTCGGTCTGCAACCGCTTCAACTGCGGTGGAGTGTTAGTTGATATATACTTATTAAGAGTTTAGTTATTGTTTATTACGCTTAGCCCATTTATAAATAAATATTTTGTAATTATATATTGTAATTTGTCAACATTGGAATACAACACAATTATTCACTCCAACAATAAAGCCAATCGTTGAAAAACACAATTATTCACTCCAACAATAAAGCCAATCGTTGAAAAACTAATATAACATGTAACTTAAGGCTGGTTTCAGTAAGGGGACTCAATCCCCCTTATTTTCCCTGCCACGTCAGTTTTCTCTCTCCAGCGACCTTCAGGCGATTGGGTGCCCCACTAAGACGATCGAGTTTACTCATTTATTAATTCCCTTGTTTACTCATTTAATTCCCTTGTTTCAAGTCGATCGCATATACGACCAAGTTGGTGTGAAAATGACCCACGATTGATTTGGCACATTAAGCCGATCGAAATGTAATCGATCGTGATTGTCGATCGAGTTACTCTATTGGGGCCAGCCTAAGAATACTAGTTAGACGAATATTAATGGGGTCAATTTCCGTAACTATAGGTAAGGACTTGTAGACCTAATATACCACATTCGATTTCGTAAGCTGTGAAAAATTACCCTAATACGAAAGCCTAAAGATCGGGTTAAAGAATTACTCCGTGCTACGCTTCAGAACGGCTCTTGAACTATGAGGTTTACCAGGTCAACTTTAAGGGTACAATCGCCCATGTAAACAACCTATGCATATAGTTTTGGATGAGCCATAGCCCACACCAGATAAGTACTAAATTACTATCCAGTATATGCTTTTGGAGGAGCATTTCCCCACCCCAGCTAAGCCTTTGTTTATATACATGCATAGGCACAACTGCATTTCCCACTATAGATAACTTGCTAGTATCACTGAGCTAGTTACTTTCATTGTTCAATATTAAATGTAGACGGTGTAGAATACACTAAATTTAGGTTATGACATACTTTTTGAAAATTAGTGTTGTATGATTCATATTCCTAAACTTTCTATGTAAAAATCCACAATTTAGTTACATACTACATATTGTAAACTACTATACAATTTACTAAAAATTGGTTATTTCCATCTATATAACACGTATTGAAACAAAAAGATAGACTGTTTGGTGTTTGCCTTTATCTTAGCATGGAAGTAAAGAGAAGTGAGTTATGGCCCTTGTGTGAGTGTGAACACATTCACCTTCGTAGGAATCTCTATGTTCCTTTCATAAATCTTAAATTTATATTTATGCGCCCTTAAACACAACGGTTTGCTAAAACTAGCTCTTTTTGTATACATCTATACTTAGTTTTGTTTGCTCACCATCAATTATTTTGACTTACATGTTACACTTTACAATGAATCACTAGGGTCTCTAGAAGCTTTTCAAAGCTTACTTTTAAGTTCGTGCTTAGCCGCGATTGAATTTTAGCTAAAAGAATCTTAAATATGATCAAGATTGAGGCATATGCACAATGCATTTGAAATTCCACAAAAAGGTGTAGATTGACGGGAACACTCTGACCCCGGGTGTCTTTTGGCGCCAGCCATTGTCCACCCCACAATGCATTTGAAATTATTTTAGCCATGCCATATCATTGAACATTATGCATCATATTAAGTAAGTATTAACTCGTAGAAAATTAGATATGGACAATGCATTTGAGACTTAAGTTATGAACATTATGCATCACATCATCTGGTAAAAAATAGCCTCGATTAAACCATTTATCTTTATCGATCAAGCTAGTTCTTAAATAATCTAGAACATCTTTGTAACGTAGAGAGGATGGACATGTTTATGGAATAAAGTCTCATTCGAATAGAAGATCACTTGGTAGTTGAGAAAAAGAGTTGATATCTTTTTTCTTTTTTATTCTTCCTTTTTAAAACTTTGTTTTACATTAGATATATGTCTATATATGCTTTTCTTTATCGTTGTATAAAACAACAAATTAGAATTACAGTTGAAAGAACTCAACTTGAACATCACACAAAACAAGAATCACTAAGGTTCCATATCTATTATGTCACTAAACAAGAACACACACGAGAATATACCTAACATTTCTTTAATTTACCAAAGTTTCTAACAGTTTACAAATATTTTAATGTTAAGCATACACTAAACTTAATAAAATGCTAGCAACAACCATACCATAAACAATTTTGTCATCCCATTTAAATACCATATCTTTGATCCAGCATTTCCTATCATTACTACAAACGTGTATGACTAATCATACTTTACACATATTTAAAGTTTTAAACCTTAGATTTAGAAAGTTAAAGTGACATATTACCGCTCTAAAATTTAAAAATTTAAACCACTTTAGAACTGCCTAGTATCAAAAAGACTTGTGATTATCAATTTAAAATGTGTAAGGTTTTAAGTTCAATTTTTGTTAGGTGTAAGGTGTCAATTTGTGCCCAAAATAAAAAAATATAAAATTTTAAAAGATTTGGACATATTTAGCATCATCCTTTTTTTGAAGGAAAATGATAAATGGACCTAACTATATTGGCCTAAAAGGAGATCTAATGCATAAATGACTTGTACATTAACAGTACTGTACAAGTCATTTATGCATTAGGTCTCCTTTTAGGCCTATTTAGTTAGACCCCTATATCATAGCTCTTTTTTGAAATAGGCATATAATACTCATTTAAAAGTTAAATGAGCACAAACGGGCACATATTTTCTATCAATTGAAAAACATTATATTTGTTTTTAAAGAAAAACTTATAGATATAATATATGTATATATATATATATTTTAATATAAATGATGTGTTACGTTTGAGGAATTTATTTCGTCATTTTGGGTCTTTTTTAAAGCGATTCGTATAACATGTGCCCATTTAGCTTATAGCCTGTTTATCCCGTAGCCCGTGCCCGCCTAACCCGCCCGTTTTGCCACCTCTAGGTGTAAATAATCTTAAAATGGTCACGCTAACTTTTTGAAAAAAAGAACTTTAATTAATTTAAATATATGTGTGACTGTGAGTTCAAACTCCATAGTATATCAGTATAGTTAAAAAAAATAAAAAAAAATAAGGACATGTTACCAACACATAAACTTACAAGAACCTTAAACATATTCGCAGCCAGGTTGAAGGAGATATGTCACTTTCTAGAAAACGTCTCCTTAATCACCAAGTCTTCATTACGCGTTTTCGTGTCATCATCATATAAATTCATATAAAATTATTTGAATATTTCCTACATATTTTCAACACGTATTTCCTACTACAGTTTCAACCTTTCCTATATAGCTATCTTTCACCTCACTCTTCACTTCACATTTCACTCACAAAAATTTGATCAAATTCACTATCTTTTTATAAAAGAACTTTTCATAGCTATTTTTCATCTGGGTGCTAGTTTTTTTTATAAAAAAACAAGTTTTTATAACTTTTTTTCATCAGGGTATAAAAAAAGTTGCAGTTTTTAACAATCTTTAACGATGGAGAACAACAACCAGTCATCTTTTTGGCAATTTAGTGACCAGCTTCGTGTTCAGAGCAACACCTTATCAAATCTGTCACTAAATGACTCAATCTGGAGCACATCCTACGCGTCAAAACGCCCTGAAAAAGATCGCAGGAATTTCGACATACGTGTCGGTGGTGACGTCATCAGTAATAGTAGTAATAATTCTGGACAACCAAAGTCAGACTTTAATGGGTTCAACTTTGATTGGAAGATCGGGTCAAGTACTAATATGAACTTGAACTTGAACCCGGTTGGTGATTATGGGGTCAATGGAGGGTTTAATAAAGGTGTTTATACAAAGGCTAATATGAATAATATTAGTAACCACGGTAGTTTTAACAGTAACAGTAAATATGTGAATGGTAAAAATGGTGGTGATGAGAAACATGGGAGTAAATTTCATGGGAAGAACAAAAAGAATCATGGTAATAATAATAGTGTTGGAAATGGTGAAAAAGATGGTGGTAAGAATAATGTTGTGGATAAGAGGTTCAAGACTTTGCCTCCATCAGAAGCTTTGCCTAGGAATGAAACTGTTGGTGGTTATATTTTTGTTTGCAACAATGATACCATGGAAGAGAATCTCAAGAGGCAACTCTTTGGTAAGTAATTACTTGATGCTTGTTATATTTGTGTGTAAGTTTTATGTTAGTTAAATGTTTTGTAACATGTTAAATTAAAAAAAAAAAAAAAAGGCTAGAAGATGATCAATTGATCATGTGTTTATATGGATAACTCCCTTAGTAGTAGTTTTTAACATGTCTAATATGCTTGAGAATATGATCATGTATGCAACTAATGTATTAGTGATGCTCTTAAGTAATTTGTGCATATGGTTGATACTTGATGCAGAGTGATCTGTCCAACTATTAGTACTTTTGAACTAACAAGTGAAATTGATCATAATTAGTGTCTAGTTTTAACATGTTTGGTTGGCTTGGCAGGTTTACCACCCCGTTATCGCGACTCAGTGAGGCAAATCACCCCTGGTTTACCCCTTTTCCTGTACAATTATTCCACTCACCAACTTCATGGTGTCTTTGAGGTATTTATAATTGTTCTTACTTTAACATAATCAGTGTTTTAAAGACATATTAAGTACCATTTTACAAATTGAGATGTTGATTATGTAGGCTGCAAGCTTTGGGGGTACAAACATTGATCCAACTGCTTGGGAGGACAAGAAAAATCAAGGCGAATCCCGCTTTCCTGCTCAGGTAACCTCTGTTCCTATTGACTGGCATAATCTGTAACTTGAGAATACTGCTAATCAGTTTTACGGTTTTTTGTTTATATTATAGGTGCGAGTCATAACAAGGAACCTCTATGAGCCATTAGAGGAAGACTCATTCAGGCCCATTCTTCACCATTATGATGGACCTAAGTTCCGCCTTGAACTCAACATTCCAGAGGTAATTTCTTGATCATTAGCCACACCGGATTGTCACGTGTTTCAATACCAAAGTTAACACCTTTTTTTAAAAAAAAAATGGTAAATTTGCAGGCTCTCTCACTTTTGGACATATTCGAAGAGAAGAAAAACTGAAGAGTGAACGACTTAAGGGGTTTTCAGCCTTCCGGGCACATGAAAGACATACACAAAATGATACTTGCCTAGGAATTTTTTTCTTCTTTTGGTTTACGAGGCGTAGAGTTATCTATTTATATATAGTTTTAATTTTAATTGAGCTGAAAGGTGTTTTAGGTACGTTGTAAATATATATGGTACTCGAGGAATGTTGCTAGTGCTACTATCCGAATAAACAAACTTTTCGCTTGAATTCTTTGCAGTACTAATTAAGATTGAACGTAAATAATAATCATTGATTGTGTCGAGTCTTGCTAATTACAGTCAATAAGTGACATTGATATCGTGTTCAAGTTGCTAGGTACATATTAGCAACTGATTAACACAACAAACTTGAAGGCAACCAAAATGTGGTTAGACATCGATCAATTGTTAGTCCATTATTTGACACATACTCTAGTGGGTATTGACTAGGGGTGTTAATCGTGTCGGGTCGAGGCTAAAAACACCATACCCGAACCCGACCCTATTTGGGGTCGGGTCAAATCAGGTCGGGTCTCTGCCATTTACAAAATCACATAATTTGTTTGTTGTATATGAACTATAAGTCCATTTAAGTTTAACCAAATTTACCCATTTTAAGATTTGACCACTTTTGGTTGAAAACACAAACCAAGCTTTTAATCTTAGCTTGATTTAAACTTTCCTGCACCCCAATTGTTACAATAGCTTTTAACCATGTTTCAAACTAAGCTTAACACCCAACTCGAACAATATGACTAGTTCATGAAATGCTTTTGACTCGAAATTTACCTTTGTCAAACACTCATGATTTCGCCATCAAACTTACACCATTTATAAACTCAATTACCAAAAGTTACGAATACACATTATTTTGGTCCAAACACTCATGGTCACTTGAAGTTTGATTTAAAATAATGTGAATTAGTGGTCCAAAACTTACTAATACACATTATTTTAAATCAAGTTCAAGTGAATATAACTTCAAAAATAGTCTTATGAAGGACTTAATCAAACATCATCTCAGTGTAACACCAATATATGTACAGACCATGTAACATTCACTAGTACCTTCATGCAATATCAGTAGGCAAATATATGCTTATGATGCAATATATATTCATGCAGTAACCTGGGTCTTTCAATTAAATAAAGATTGGGAAAAGTTATAAAAATACATAACACATAAAAAAAAACTAACTTGGGTCAGTTGGGTTGACCCGAAGCCGAATATGCAAAGTATTTTAAATCTGATACTCGACCCTAGTTCGTATTTGGATTGACCCAAGTTAGGTTTTGAACCCAAGTAACCCGACCCGATTATCCTTATTCGGGTTCGGGTCAGGATTTATGACACCCGTACTATTGACTCTCGTTTGATGACGTACTCTTGGAAACCATATCACAAATAAAATAAAAAGGAAAAGGTAATTATATCATTCACAATCGTATATGTCTTGTTGCTTTCTATTTGCTGAACATTACAAACAAACCAAAAGATAGACAAGGGTACGTAAAACATAAGTACAATGCGACTCAACCCTCTACAAGTCCGATCAAATTTTAATCGAAACAACATCTTTCATGAACACATAGGACAATACATCAACCCATTTTCGTTACATTCAGGACATCTTTCCTTTTCTTTCTTATCGCCCACCACGATCTTACAACTCCCTCCACATTCCAAGCAAGGCACAAACCTCGCTCCACCACACCCTTCACACGCTTGCCTCCCGACCTCCTTTTCAATCCCAACTCGACTCAGAATCCTTCTGAGTCTACCCGTTTCATTTAGTCCCACAATCTCATCCACTCCACCTATATACCTACCTTTAACAAACATTCTTGGTACACTTACGGAGTCACTCACCTTGTCAACAAGCAACTCTCGTAACTGAGTTCTAAACTCGCCATGCAAAGATATATCACGTTCTTCATATACAAACCCGTGAAGCTCCATAATAGACCTAACCGTGTTACAATCCTCATAAGTCCTTCGTACCCCACCTAGCGAGGTCGAATAAATAACTACTTTATCCGCCCCGCCCGGTGGGCAAATTTCTGGGTAATCCTCGAGTGGGTCCCGCTTGATAAAAAGTGGCGGTAAACCTTGTTGCTCCCTTTCTAACTTGTCTCGTAACAGAAACGGGTTTTCTTTTAATGACTTGTATCCTTCTGGTACGGGTGGTGGAAACGACCCGGTTTGTGAGCTTGCCTTGGTTCCCGGGTTAGTTCGTTTTAAACGTGCACCGAATTTGGTAAGGTCGTCAGATGATTCCGTTTTTTTCAGCCCGGGAGCTGGCTTATTTGCGGTTTTTGTCTTGTTTTCGAGTTCTTCGAGTGTGTGGAATGAGAAACTTCTGCGCTTCACCTATATAACAAAATAGATGAATCATGTAACGTTTAATGAACATATAGCTAGGTAAAATCCACAAATATTACTTATAATGTATGAAATTTTGAATAGAGTCGAACTTTGGTAGTGTTCGAGTTATATATCAATGGAAAGTTCGAAAAGCTCGATAATTACTCGAGCCGAGACTATATAACCTTTACCTCGACTCGTTAAACATTTTGAGCTTCCTTTTTCAGTTCAAGCTTGATAAAGCTCGAGTCAATTCGAGATCGAGTTACTCGACAACATCTCGAGTCGTTTACTCTCCCCAGAGACGAAACCAGGATACAATTTGACCAGATGCATTTACGAAAAATTTATACAAAACGAGGAACATAATTTTTTTAGACAAAGTGCATTTAGGAAAAATAATTTTTTTTTACAAAAATTAACACTAAACCCCGAAATTTCATGGGTGTTTCGAGGCCCTGGCACCCACCCTGGTTCCGTCCCAAGCTATCCCGGAGTTACGAGTACTAGTTACTTTAAAATCTTAGTCCTTAGACTTTCGAATTTTTATCTATGTCCAAATTTTGACTTTTTCCCTACAACTATGCTTTACTTTTGCCTTTTTATCTTTTAAGAATATATGTTTACTCACTTTGCAACGTAACTATGCTTGTAGTAGCTAGTATCAACTGTCTTTAACTATCTAAATTAAGTACTTATCATTACCAAGTTGTGTCACAAGCTTACAATCAAATAGCTGTGAGTTCAAGTCCTGCTGTGTGAGATAGATTTGTGATGTAAGAATTGTGAGATAGTTGCCGTTAAAAAAATTACCTTTTTGGTGGGTGTTGGCGACTGTGTAGGCGATGATGTATCATCATCCGGGGTAGTAGGAACCTCCTTCGCTAGCCCCGGAGAGTTCAAGGTTGGTTTAAGATCTTCTAACTCCTTGCTAACTTCGTCCCACGACCTTGGAGCTTCTTCGTTGTTATCGAGTTTCTCAAGGATTGGGGCAGGTAAATGAGTTTTGGGCTTATCGGTTTGCGACTTTTCATCTTCTTGTTCTTCAACAGCTAACCATGGCTCTTTGATGGTATTAATATCGAAAACCGCAACGCTAGTGGATGCAGGACGATATACGTCGACAACATCAACTTGTTTAGATGAAGTACAACCCATGATTGTGTTAAGAGTTTGAGATAAGCGAATGTTTGGAAAATGGAAAATAAGAGGATATGATATAGTTATATAAGTAGTTTATTATTTGTGGTTTAAATGAAATTAAAGTTTTATCTATTTGGATTTTGGTTAGGCTAGGGTTGGTTGCATGGGAGTTGAATGTTATTTTGTGGTGTGCAAGTTTTCATTGCATGTGTCGCGGTCCCAAAATTCGGGTCATTTTTATTGTGGATTGTAAGGTGACACCGTGCTTCTTTTTATGCCTTAACTTATGTTTCGTTATTAGTATTAATCTATAAAATTGAATTTGGGAGTATTTGTGAAGGGAAAATATATTACGGGCGATTAAGTGCTAGACATTTTAATTTGTATGCTAAAAACATAGTAGAGTCAGATCAGTCGAAAAGCCTTTAACTCTCAACTCAGAGGTTAAATGTTCGATTCTCACTCATTACAAAAAGGCTGGAGGTATTTTTCTCCCTTAAGTAGAACCGAGAAGTAGCTTCTCTACCTTAAGTAAGGGTAAGACTGTCTACATCTCAACTTCTCCCATACACAAGGTCGTCCCATGAATTGTTGAAATTTTTGAAGGTTCTGTACGAAATTATATAATGAGGTATTTCGATAAGCAATGTTATATATAAAGGGTCGTCATTTATAAGATATAATGCAATTAGTTACCCATTTAGGATATCTTTTCATCAAAATACTCGTTTTTTCGTTAAAAATATGTCGACACATGTATATAATTATTAACATTACAAATTTTATGGCTTTGAGCGATCGCGCACCTTGCACACCCTCAAAGACGGCCCTACTCATACATCATAAAAGACGGTATTAGAAGTTACTTTACTCTAGTTACTTTAGTTTAATTTGTATGCTATTTTGGGTCGCGTTGCAAGGTACAAATAATTGAATGGGTCAAGTCTCATAGATAAGCCTAAATGACTACAACTTTGGGTCATCCTAAGTAGTCCCAAAACCCAAAATAAATATATGTGTGAATTAATCATGTCAATATATTTCTGTGCCTAATATTTTTTCATAGCACTTCACGTTTATTAAAATGCATCGACTTACAAATTAACATTGTATTGATAGTTTTGTCGTAAGGTCACTAATCACTCCTTGCCTGAAACTAGTCTTTTAGACCAAGTGTAATTCGGACCTTCAGGTAACCTACATCTCCCAATTAACTTTGATAATATCGCCTTGCCCATTCGTTATCATTCAATCATCATATATACTTTACATAGCTTGTATAATAAGATATCTAAGTGGGCAAAATCATATCAATAATAGAAACACTAAATGGGCTAATAAGATAATATGCTAATGCATCCTCGCAGTTGGAGCGGGAAGTCTTCGAACGTTCAAACTGAAGCGAAACTCAAGAAATAAAGCACTTGAAAGGCCTTTGATAAAGATATCAGCATACTGAAACCGCGAAGGAACATGAAGAACACGAACTTGTCAAGCCACAAAATCACGAACAAAATGTATATCAATCTCAATATGCTTAGTACGCTGATGTTGAACCGGGTTAGTGGACAAATAAACGCACTGACATTATCACAATAAACCAATGTGGCGGTAAACAAAGGAGCATGAAGCTCACGTAAAAGATTACGCACCCAAGCAGTCTCATCAACCACATTAGCGAGACCTCTATATTCGGCTTTAGCATTACAGCGGGACAAGGTAACCTGCCGCTTGACACACCATGACAATAAGTTGTCACCAAGAAAAACACAATAACACGAGGTAGATCGACGAGTAATCGGGCAACCAGCCCAGTGAGCATCAGTATAAGCAGTAAGTTGAGATGTAGACGATACATGAAGTTGAAGGTCATGATCAATAGTACCGCACACATAGCGTAAAATACGCTTTAAATCAACTAAATGTGGTTCCCGTGGATCATGCATGTAAAGAAAAACCTGTTAAACTGCGTAAGAAATTTCAGGGAGGGTAAATGTGAGATACTGAAGCGCACCGGCTAAGCTCCAATATAACGTAGGATCACTGACAGGATCACCATCAGCTCCTAATTTGGACTCAGTATCCATAGGAGTCCTGCATGGATTACACTTCTGCATATGTGCACACTCAAGAATTTTCTCGACATAAATAGACTGGGATAAAAATAAACCTGCAGATGACCGCTGAGAAAATAATTCAACGAACCAAGGTCCGTCATATTAAACTCACCATGTAACGAAGCAATAACCCGCTATAAGAAAGATGAAGGTGAAGCTGTAAGTATGCTATCCTCCACATAAAGCGGCAAGTAAGCAATGCCATAACCACGATGAAATATAAATAAAGAAGAGTCAGTTTTACTGTGCTGAAAACCAACTCGAGTAACATAACCAGCAAAGCGCTGAAACCAAGCACGCGGGGCTTGCTTAAGCCTATATAAAGAACATTGCAGATGACAAACATAATCGGTTCTCTAAGGATCGACAAACCCATGATGTTGATGCATATAAACTGTCTCTAATTAATGACCATGAAGAAAAGCATTCTTCACATCTAACTGATGAATAGGCCAGCTGCGAGACACAACAATACTCAAAACAGTGCGTATAGTAGCCGGTTTAACTACCAGACTAAAAGTCTCGTCACAGTCAATGCTATGCTGCTGACTGTGACCATTCACCACAAAGCGAGCCTTATTGCGACTCAGAGATCCATCTACATAATACTTATGGTTGAAAAGCCACATAGATATCACAATATTAACGTTAGTTACAGGGAGCACAAACATCCACGTATCGTTAGTAATTAAAGCATTATATTCATCTAACATAGCCTTTTTCCAATTTGGGTCACGAAGGGAATGAACATGAGACCGAGGAAGGGGCGAGGTAGTGGTAGTGTGAAGACTCAACCGATCAATGGTTTTATGAATGGGCTAATAAGATAATATGCTAATACTCCCCTGCCACCTCAGTTTTTTCTCTCCCAAACTACTTTGTGACCAATTTTGTGTGAAGGAGTACGGCAAAAAAAAACTACAAAAATGTATTTTAAATAAATACCCACACACAAGTCGGTCACCTGGACAACCCTCTTCTACATTTCGTCCTTAAGGGACACGTCCTCCATGCCAATGTGTAATAAGTGAGAACGAGTGGGACTAGTCCTCATCGGGAAACCGACCGAGTGTTTTCTCCTTATTACACTTAGTCTTAATACTTCGTAAGAAAATATAATTTATAACCGAAACAAATATATATTGATGTGAACTATGACGTGCCTATCATAAATCACATACAAATTACTATATGATGTGAAGTATTATTATGATTAAGGTTTTGACTTTTTAAGGATGGATATGAAACTGACGGATATTTAGATGGCCGTATGAGTGGGTGAATGGTGGTGGTCGGGTGACAGTGGCAGGCAACGATTGGAGGGATGATAGGGTCATTGTTTTTGGTAATCCCCATGAGTAGAGAGCAAGCTGGGCCTTTGGCCCGAATACATTCAATAGGTAAATAAGCTATTGGTCCATAAATATTTCATGTTAATACTCCCCTGCAGTTGGAACGGGAGGTCTTCGGACGTTTAAGTTGGAGCGAAATTCTAGAAACAATGCAGTCGGTATCCCTTAGTAAAGATGTCAGCATACTGAAACCGGGAAAGAACATGAAGAACACGAACTTGTCCCGATGCAACAAAATCACGAACAAAATGTATATGAATCTCACTATGTTTAGTCCGCTGATATTGACCGGATTGGTAGAAAGATACATAGCACTTACATTATCACGGTAATCTAAAGTGGTCGTAAAGACAGGAGCATGACGCTCTTGTAAAAGATTATGCACCCATGCAGTTTCAGCAACCACATTAGCAACACCCTTGTATTCAGCCTCAACACTAGATCGTGATAACCTAGCCTGGCATTTAACAAACCAAGAGAGAAAATTATCCCCAAGAAAAAAACAGTATCCAGAAGTAGATCGACAAGTGACTGGACAACCAGCCCACCCAACATACGTATAGGCAGTAAGTTGAGCAGTAGAGGAAACATGGATTTGTAATCCATGATCAATAGTACCATACACATAGTGAAGGATATGCTTCATAGCAGCAAAATGAGGCTCATGTGGATCATGTATACAAAGACACACCTGCTGAACAACATACTAAAGATTAGGGCGCGTAAAGTAAGATACCGAAGAGCGCCGTCCAGACTGCGGTATAAAGTCGGATCAGTAACAGGATTTCCATCAGGACCAAGTTTGGACTCAGTGTCCACAGGGGTCCAACACTTGTTACAGTTGAGCATGTAAGCCCGCTCAAGAATCTCCTCGGCATAGGTCTCCTGAGACAAAAATAAACCTGCAGATGAACGAGAAACATAACTTCCCATAAAATTATTAAGACCGCCTAAATCAGTCATAGCAAATTCTCCATGAAAAGAGGAAATAACACGTTGAAGAAACACTGCAAAAAAGGCTGTAAGAATAATGTCATCAAAATATAGTAACAAATAAGCAATATCCATTCCACGGTGAAAGATAAATAATGATGAGTCAGTTTTACTGTGTTGAAAACCAACTCGTGTAGCATAAGAAACAAAGCGCTGAAACCATGCACGCGGGGCTTTCTTAAGCCCATAAAGCGACCGCTGCAAGTGACAAACATAATCAGGATGATATGGGTCACGAATCCAGGTGGCTGATGCATATAAAATGTCTCAAATAAATGACCATGAAGAAAAGCATTTTTTACATCCAACTGATGAATCAACAAATGTCGAGAGATAGTACGGATAGTAGCCGACTTAACAACTGGACTAAAAGTCTCATCTCAATCGATGCCTAATTGTTGACTGCGTCCATTAGCCACTAGACGAGCCTTATACCTTCTGAGAGATCCATCTTCATGAAATTTATGCCTGAAAAGCCATATAGAATGCACAACATTCACATTAGCAGGAAGGGCCACAAGAACCCATGTTCCATTAGTAATTAAAGCATTATATTCTTCTAGCATAAATTTTTTCCAATTGGGGTCACGAAAAGCATGAATACGAGACTTTTGAAGTGGAGAGGTGGTGGTAGTGTGAAGAGTCAAACGGTCAATGAGGTGAGATATTCTAGCTTTAGCATGAGTGACCATAGGATGTGTATTTGTGGGTTCGACAATTTGTTGCACAGTGGGCTGATGCGGTGTTGGACTAGTGGAAGCATTGGGTTGCATTGGACTAGTGGGTACAGTGGTTGCATGGGCTATGTGGGTTAATTTGGGTTGCTGACCGTGTTGGAGGTGTGCTTGGCCGATCAGTAGGAGCTTGGGCCAAAATTGGGGTTGTTGTCGTAGATCCAAACAACAACCCCAATTTTGGTGGAATTGAAATAAAGCAATGCAAGAGGTGTGGAAGGTGGTGGTTGATGACGAACAAGGTATAGATCTCCGCTGCTATCACAATGGAGGAGGAGCTTGCAAGTCCGATAATTCTTCACAGAAAACCCAAATTCATTAGATTCAACAGAAACTTTGTTATCTCTAGTAAACTTACGAACATAAATAAAATTTGTAATAATATTTGGTCTAACAATAAAATGATGAAGGCGCAATGGTTTGTATGCTGTTAGCAAAAAACTATGTCTAGTGTTAGTAACGGGAATAGATTGACCATTACCAACAAAAATAGAAGGATAATTAGTAATGGATGCAGGGATATTTTTCTTGTCCGCCAAATGTGAGGAAGCCCCGGTATCCATGTGACAAGTTGGGTCCTGTAATGGCATAGTCTGAAAGGCTTGAGGTAACATAGTAGCTTGTGATGGGTACATTGAAGATGAAGCATAAGGTTAGCCACCAATAGCCGAAAAACCAAACTGAGGTTGCTGGTAATGAGTCGGGAAGATGGCTTGCAGAATAATGTAAGATACATTTGGCATGGGCTGGCCTTGTTGGACTGGAGCAGCTAGTAACGTATGCGTGGTCACATGGGCTTGAGGTGTACAAACTGTTGGGGCAATATATGAAGTTGTACCACTGTGAACATAATGTATCTTACATTAGGCTATAGTTGTAGGTTGGGCATGTGGTAGACTAAGTTATTTGACCGTAAACTTGAGGTATTGGAATGACGTGGGTTACAACCAGAAGAAGTGGAATTGGTGTTTCTTGTAGATGTAGCATTGGTAGACATGGTAGGCTTTGGTCTCATATAATGTAAACCATGCACAAATTTACATCGGTTTCCATAGGTACACGAACCCCTTTTAACACTACGGCATTGATCAAAGCCTGAAGTGCTCATAGTACCGGAGGTCATGTTAGTAGCCACAAGAATCGTTGGGGTAGAGGATGAGTTGTGAAATGAGGACATAGCACTAGTTTGTTGAAGTGACTCATTCTTCTCAAGAAGTACCATAGAGCGCACCTCATCAAATGTAGGAAGCTTTTCCCATAGAGACCGTTAATAGCATAAGTAACAAGACTCGAGTCAGTCACCGTGGAACCGAGATTAGCGAGATGATCGGCCTTATCCTTGATCCTATGAAAGTAGTTTGTGACTGAGGTGTTACATATACTCATGTTGCGAATCTCATTATCGAGTTGAATGACACGGGCATCCTTATTGTCATGAATTTTTTTTAGACGCTCCCAAACTCCTCGTGCGGTTGCACTATTATCAATAACCATATCAACCAGTTTGGGAGATATGGTAGAGTACATCCATATGACTACAAGAGAGTCATTAACCTCATGATAGGGATGAACGTGAGTGGAACTTGTTGATGTATCTGTTGGCGGGGAATCAAGATGATGTAACACATCATACGTCTTGCAAAAACGCTTGAAGAGAGCACTCCATGATTTGTAGTTGAGTTTGTCTATATCAAGGGGAATATGGATACACACCTTGATACTAGCGATGGAATAGGCTTTGTCGATGGGTTTTTTTGTAGGGATAGCGGTTCCTGTCATGATGCTATGACAAAGTTATGTGGCTATTGTGATTTGGCAGGCATCAAAACTAGGAAAAAGAAAAAATTGGACGTAAGATGAAGGTAGTAGCAAGGTGTGGTGCAGTTAGGGTTTAAGGATGTAGGATCGTATCTAGTTTTGATACCATATTGATTTTGCTAATCCCCTGAATTAATCATTAAACCGAATGTTATATACAATACAAACTTGGAGAGCAAGCTGGGTCTTTGGCCTAAATACATTCAATAGGTAAATAAGCTATTGGTCCATAAATATTTCACGTTAATAAGGGTTGGAGATGGAGATTGATGAGGGTTTTTTTGGTTATGGCCCATTTTTTTATTAATTTATAATTTTAGCACGAAAGTTACATAAGCATTCTGTAACACCCCCAAATCTCGATACAACGAAAGACTTAAACAAGTTTTCGGGGAGCGTTACTCGATTGGTACATCACACAAGTATAGCAAACAAGATAGTCATATTATAGTTCAAAGACCAATCCCAAATTTAATTATCCAAATACAATCATCCCAT
The DNA here is from genome assembly GCA_019973895.1 of Chrysanthemum seticuspe. NCBI lineage: Eukaryota > Viridiplantae > Streptophyta > Magnoliopsida > Asterales > Asteraceae > Chrysanthemum > Chrysanthemum seticuspe. The sequence continues at coordinate 240,778,651 of BPTQ01000003.1, read as the reverse complement.
AATAGTTAAATGTAAGGCCCAACATGATTTATAAAATAGGTCCACAATATTATCAGAGTTTAAATATGATCCTTCAACCATGCCTCATTTCCAAGCTTCCCCAGAACAAGCATTCCAAACATCAACTTAGATACCTGAGAAAAACATGCTAAAACGGTCAGCTAACGCTGGTGAGTTCATAGGTTTAAGTACAAATTCAATAGTGGACCTGTAAGAGTTTATTTGCTATGCGAGACTAAGATAGATACACAATAACACACCAATCACATATCATTCACAAACCAAATCACAACGGGGGCCCCAAGCGACTCTAGCCAGCACGGTCGTAGCAAGGCCTAGAACACAAGCTACCCTGGTCTAGGTCGGAGTAGATATCTATTCTTAGCTAGGCATCGCATTATAGCATCGGAATGCTACCCTAGTCTAAGTCAACATCTACCACATATCTCTCTAAGCTAGTCAGCGCATAAGCAAATCAAAAGAGTTTAAGAAGGTCCAAAAGAGTAGCATGATTTCTCACCCCAATTTAGTTAAAAACATAGATAAAAGTGGGGCTATGAAACTCACCTCAAGCAAGCAACGCACAAACAAACACTAGTAATGAAGATAACAGCTAACACGGCTCAGCAAATACTGACTCGACAGAACCTATTAATATAAACCAATTCTTAATATATAATTCCAAATTCAACGTTATCTACCCCAATGTATTCCTTTTCTTATCTCCAAAAATATCTTGTTTCACCATTTAATCCTAGCGTTTGGTATCGTCGTGTGTGTGGTATCGACTCAACAAGACACCATGAATGCACTCAAAAGACCACAATGCGACTCATAACGACACAATGAGATGTCTAAGCGATAAGCTTTATAGTCCAATAAGTTTCGGAATAAATAGTTAGACCTTATCGAATTCGTCAATTCGATAAACTCAATTATTTATTCGTGTCGCTTATTATCCTAAAAACCAGTCACATCGTAACGAGTCATAAGGATAATTCACCCATTAATAACGTTATCCTACGTGCCTAACGGGCTCTCATTAGATTCGTCAACCTAATAAGTCCGCTATCCACGTGGATTGACGCTATTAATGTTAGGTCATCCGTAACCCATGCACAAGACGTAAATAGTATTAAATGCTCATAAATGACACATTTCGATAAACGTGCACTCGAAACATTAAATACCCATTAATTATAAAATATATTCATTTTTAGACGTTAGTTTCCATTTAAAATAACGAATAACAAGACAAGTCTTGTTATCGAAGGTTTAGTATAAAAACAATTTATTATTTATGTTTCTTAGTATTATTAACATGTTTATATATATATTACGTCAATTTCAATATAAGTTTTGAGTCGTTATCCATTTCGAGTCCACAAGCACGAGTCATGACTTATCGGCTTTTATACATTCTATAGTCCAATATATACTAAAGTCCATGTTACGGCGTTGTCGGGGTCAACTATGACTAAAAAGTCAAAGTAACACCGACGTTGCGCAAAGTTGGCAATTTATAATATACGTCCAAAGTAAATAATCACAATATCTCAAATCAATCTCCAATCAACCCATATCAATCTTGCCATCCAAACAAACTACCAAATATACCCGTAACCAATGTCACGACCCTAATGGTCTTGACACGGTCCCGGTTAAGACCACGTGAACCAAACAAGCTCTATAAGCTTTTCGGCTCCACGCATCTCATCCAAACACCAACAACAACTACCAACAAGTTACCACAACGACCCGACCTGGACCCTTGGTCCTTAGGGGTCTCGTACGCCACACCAAAGCCCACAACGAGGCCCTAGTGGCTCGTTTACCTACTATCTCCATCTAAACACTCCCTAAATGGCTTCTCCAACACCCAAACACAATCAAACAACATCCAATCATCAAACCCGTCAACTAATCATGACCAAGAACATGAAACAATGATAAAAATGCAAAAAAACAATAAAATGACACAACACACAATACCAATACACTAGTTTACATGTTTTAATTAGTTATAAACTTGTTTTAGACCCGTGTTCATCAAACCCAATACATGTCGCCACTCGTACAAGCCAAGAGGGCCTCGTACGTAGCTTTACAAGACTCCAACGAGTCATAAATAGGCTCCATTTACCTTTTCCAAACCCGATCTACAAGATCCAAGAAACCCTAAATTTTCGAATAGTTTTTGAGGGATTTGAGGGTGTTAACATGAGTGTTATGGCGCGTGTAGCATATGGATGGAAAGAGGGAAGAGAGATCTATCTAATGGTGGTGGAGGTGAGATCATACTCACCAAAATCTGGCCGGAATTTGGCTGGGAAGGGGGCGGCGGTGGTGGTTGGTATTTAAGGTTAGGGTTTTGGTGGTGGAGAGAGAGAGTAGAGAGAGAAAGTGGAGTGTGTGTGTGTATTTTTAGTGAGAGAAAGTAAAGAGAGATATGAGAGGGACGAGGATCTTTTATACTTGGAGCTAGGGACCTCAAAATAAATAAAAAAGGGAGGAGGGGGGCGGCCTAGGTAAACTTGGGGGCAAAACCCGTAAATTTTGTAAAACTAACCCGTTTACCCTTTCCCGAGCTCATATATTGTCATACGAGTGTCCCACGACTTTCCTTTGACTCTTTGTCGCTTTTATTTACGATTTTCCATGAGTTTTAATTATTTATGGGTCAAGTTTCGTGTTACAGTTTAAAAGTTACGTTATCTCTCGTTATAGGATTTTATTGTGCCGAATCACATAGTGCTTAACGAAAAAGGCTAAAACTCATACGACGACTCATACGATAATAAAATAAATCATAAAAACCAATAAACGATATCAAAACAAGTCATGGTTAACCGGAATAGTTCTAAAGGCAACTACTCGGTTTAACTTAGAGTAATGCAGTTACCTAAAATGGGCTCCCTAATTGCCAGTTGTCACAGCCTCCCAGCCTCAGAAAAAACACTCCGAGTTGCTTGATGTCACGAAGAGTTTAGGGTACTTCCGACGGAATACGTCTTCACGTTCCCAAGTGAACTCTGGTCCATGACGAGAGTTCCAACGAACTTTGATAATCGGAATACGGCAATGATTCAGTCGTTTAACCTCACGATCCATGATCTCAATCGGTTCCTCAACGAAATTCAATTTCACATCAATACGGATATCTCTCATAGGTACAACTATGTTTTCCTCGGAAAGACATTTCTTAAGGTTACTAACATAGAAGACATCGTGTACACTGCTCAACTCCGAAGGTAGCTTAAGGCGGTAAGATACTGGTCCGATTCTTTCCAGGGTTGGAAAAGGGCCAATGTATAGGGGGTTGAGTTTTCCACGCTTGCCAAAACGTATCACTCATTTCCAAGGAGAAGCCTTTGACATGACACGATCTCCTACCTGAAACTCTAAGGGTTTACGTCTCCTATCGGCGTAACTCTTTTGTCTATCACGAGCGGTTTGCAAACGATTACGAATATGAACTATCTTCTCAGTAGTTTCTAGAACGAGTTCGGGAATGGTAAGCTGACTCTCGCCAACTTCTACCCAAAAGATCGGAGAACGACATTTTCGGCCATATAATGCCTCAAATGGTGGCCTTAATGCTAGTATGATAACTATTGTTGTAAGAGAATTCGGCCAAAGGTAGGTATTTCTCCCAGCCTTTGCCGAAATTGATGACACAGGCACGAAGCATATCTTCTAAGGTTTGAATGGTTCTTTCACTCTGACCATCAGTTTGAGGATGATAAGCAGTGCTCATATCCAATTGTGTTCCTAATGCTGTCTGTAAGGATTTCCAGAAGTTGGACTTAAAATGGCTATCTCGATCAGAAATGATAGATATCGGTACTCCATGACGAGATACTATCCCTTTGATATACAGCCGAGCGAGCTTGTCGATACTATCTACCTCGCTAATGGCCAAGAAGTGAGCAGACTTAGTTAAATGATCCACGATTACCCAGATAGCGTCATTGCCGCTAACTGTTCTCGGTAATTTGGTGATGAAATCCATGGTGATTCGCTCCCATTTCCATAGAGGGAGTTCGGGTTAAACTAAAAGTACTGAGGGTTTCTGGTGTTAGGCTTTTACTTTGGAACAAGTCAAGCACCTACTAACGTACAGAGCTATGTCGGCTTTCATGTTCGGCCACCAGTAGAGTTTCTTCAAGTCATGATACATCTTATCGGCTCTGGGATGAATAGAGTATTTTGATTTATGCGACTCGTGCATAATCAACTCATGGATTCCACCATGAAATGGTATCCAGCTTCTGTCTCCGAAGCATAAGGTTCTATCAGAATGCTTCAAGAAGCCGTTTTCACTTTCTACCATTCCATGAAGGTTCTCAAATGGATGGTTCTCTTCCGTCAATGCCGCAGCTTGGGCGGCTAAGATTTGAGATGGTAGAGGCGAACTAATGGTCATTCCTAAGGATCGAACGAGTAAAGGTGGAATGTTCTCCTTATGGCTGAGTGCATCTGCAACGATATTGGCTTTACCAGGGTGATAACGAATCTCATAGTTATAATCACTGAGTAACTATATCCAGCGACGCTGTCTCATATTCAGCTCCTTCTGGTCTAAGATGTGTTTTAGGCTTTTATGGTCGTTAAACACTACACACTTAGTCCCATACAGATAATGTCTCCAAATCCTAAGGGCAAACACTATAGCACCTAACTCCAGGTCATGGGTGGTGTAGTTTTTTCTCATACTTCTTAAGTTGTCAGGAGGCATAAGCTATCACCTTCTCCCGTTGCATCAAAACAACACCTAAGCCTTTATGTGAAGCGTCGCAGTACACGACAAAATCTTCGCTTCCTTCAGGCAAAGCTAGGATGGGCGCACTACACAACTTCTCCTTCAGAAGTTGGAATGCTTCTTCTTCCATTTCTCCCCATTCATACTTAACGTCCTTCTGCGTCAGTTTGGTCAGCGTCTTAGCTATTTTGGAGAATCCCTCAATGAACCTCCGGTAATAGTCTGCTAAACCTAGAAAATGGCGGACTTCTGATGGGTTCCTAGGGGCGGCCCATTCCTTAATGGCCTCAATCTTGGCTGGGTCAACATGAACTCCTCGATTATCTATCACGTGGCCTAAGAATTGCATGGTCGGAATCCAAAATTCACACTTAGAGAATTTGGCATACATCTTCTCCTGCCTCAATAACCCTAAAATGAGCCTCAAATGCTCTTCATGCTCCTCTCTATTCTTGGAGTATATCAAGATGTCGTCTATGAATACTATCACAAACTTATCCAGATATGGCTTACACGCTCGGTTCATGAGATCCATGAATACCACTGGCGCGTTGGTCAAACCAAACGACATTACTTGGAATTCATAGTGCCCATAACGAGTCCTAAACGCCGTCTTAGGGATATCCGCATCTCGAATTCTAAGCTGGTGATATCCAAACCACAAGTCAATCTTAGAAAAGGCACTAGCTCCTTGGAGTTGGTCAAACATGTCATATATTCTATGTAGTGGGTATCGGTTCTTCAAAGTCAACTTATTCAACTCCCTATAGTTAATGCACATCCAAAACGATCTATCCTTCTTCTTCACAAACAGTACCGGTGCTCCCCACTGCACGGTGACGAACTTGGTCGAATGAATCTTTTCTCTGACAACTCTACCAACTGCTTAGACAGTCCCTCCAATTCTTTTGGAGCAAGTCGATAGGGTGCCCGGGCTACATGTGCAGCTCCAGGTATCAACTCAAGTTTGAATTCCTCTTTTCGGACAGGTGGAATCCCTGGCAGATCGTCAGGAAACACATCTGAAAACTCTCTAACTACGGGTACATCCTTAAGGTGTCCTTCGCTCTTCTTCTCGCTTTTCTTTTCAGAAATTCGAGCCAAGAAAAGACAACCTCCTCTATCGATGTACTTCTGGGCCTTAATACAATAGATGATGCTCAACCGGGAGGGACCCCCACAGTCGCTTCGATCTCATTGTATTTTCAGAACTTTTTTGCCATACGGTACACGCACGATCTTTTCATCGTAGATGATGTGTGCACCGTTCTTCGACACCCAATCCATTCCAACGATGATGTCAAAAATCCCTAAGGTAACTGGCAAAAGGTCTATGCTAAACGGGTGGTCTAGGAAACTTAGTGTGCAACTTCGGAATAAAGTGTATATCCTTTCCCTATTTCCATTAGCTAACTCCACATCATAACTTAACCCTAAAGGTGTTGGGGAAATTCCTAGTAATGGCATAAAGGTGGTGGATATGAAACTCATATGGGCACCGGTATCAAACAGTATGGAAGCATAGCGGTTCGTAACTACGTTCGGGTCCTCACCGACTTCCTTTCCAATGGCGTACACTCGCACTGTTCCCATGTCTCTCTGTTGATTCCTAGCACCCTGATTTCCCTGGTTCCCTTCAAACTCTCGCTTCAAAGGGTTATGCCCATTACTTCCCATACCTCGGTTAACTAAACCTCCTCCATTACTGGGGTTTACTTTCATCCACGACTCCCGACACTCATTATTGTAGTGCCCTTTCTTTCCACATCCAAAACAGGTGACAGTAGCCTTCCAGTCCGCTCCTTGTGTAGTTTGAGCCACAACAAGGGGACGGGACCTACAGTCTCTGGCCATGTGTCCTACCTTAGAGAAATTCCTACACATTATTGGGCACTACCCATGATGGTGTCGACTGCAACGATTACACAAGGGCTTGCTACCTTCATAACTCTTCTTCTCTCCATTACCAATAGCGTACATCGTGGCTGTCTATTGCCGTTTGTTGCTATTCCCCTTAACAGTCTCATTCCTCTTACTCTTATCACTCTTACCCTTGTCTCCTCCTTCCAACACGAGAGAGTCCATCAAACGCTGAGCCATGGTAACTGCCTCATGCAAGTTAGCCGACTTCGTAGCGATGACATCATTCTTAGTAGCTAGAAGCAATCCATTAGTATACCCCTCAATCTTAAGGGCTTCAGTGCGAACCATTTCTGGGCAAAGCAGCGACAACTCTTGGAAATGACGGTTGTAAGTAGTCATGTCGCTACCCTTAACCTTATGGTTCTAGAACTCAACCTCTAACTTCTTAACCTCATTCCTAGGACAGTAAGTCTTGATCAGAAGAGCCTTAAACTGGGTCCAAGTCATGCTATAGGCTATCTCACTTCCTACTGATCGGTGATAGTTGTTCCACCAAGTAAATGCTTCGTCCTTCAGAGTGAACGTTGCATATTTAACCTTAGAATCCTCATCATAGTTACTAACTATAAACACAAACTTAGTTTTCTCCATCCACCTTGTTAGGTAAACCACTCCCTCGGTTCCTCCGAACTCGATGGAACCACAAAATCGGAACTCTTTGTAGGTACAACCTCGAGCTCGATTAAGCGGTGGGGTTCCACCAGAGGTGTTAGAGTGATTAGACTCAGCTAGCAGTTCAGCAACACGCTGTGTCACGAGCTGGTCGATGTGGGCTTGATTCAAAGGCGGAGGGTTCAGTGGGACATGATCATTCTCAGCTTGGTCATTAACGTCTGGGGTCTCAGCAATCGGGTTATCAGTGTTCTGGATCTCAACAGGTGGAGTGGTCGGGGTCAGACAATAACCTCGACGGACAGGAGTAACCACAGCAGCAAGAGCTGCTCGGTTGGTCCTAGGCGGTTTTCGTCTTGGTGCCATTGATCTGAAGGTTAAAACAAAAGTTTCATAAGTTCACAATTCACGCTCTATAAGACTGGGTTTGGTTCCAAGGATTATCGAATACCGCACGAGTACACAATCAAGCTAACAAGGATAATACTACATCCTAACGAAATAACTAGAGACCGAATCAAAACTAAAGGATGCACTTTCTAATAACCATAACTCATAGTTTTCAAAGTGGAATTCATGAGTAATCCAAAAACGATCTGTTAGGAATTAAAAATTCCATGTTAAAGTGTCGGTCACCCCAATAATGGTCTAGCATATGTTAGCTCGTAGATTTGTCGTTGTTTACGTTATTTAATAGTTAATTAGTTAGTCAGTAGCGTAGAATAGTTTAGAGTAACACCTTGGAGGAAGGACGGGTCTTTACCCACTGTATACCTGATCCACAGGCCGATAGGAGGTCGTTGTGTCTGTAAGTATAAATACCCCTTCCATCCATGGAAGGGGTGGAGCTTTCTAATCTAACATTTCACATTTTGTTCATCAAGTCTCTACCAAGAAACTCCCTCTCTCTACTTTCTCTCTCTAAAATGTCTAACATGTATTTTGATCATCCAAGACCACCCGAATCATCATAACACAATAATATATCGATCCTACAAATGGTATCAGAGCCATGGTTAGTGTGTTGTGTTGATTTGTGTGGTTTCGTACATGGTTTTTGTGTTGTGTTTATGTTTTTTTTGGATCATCTTGTAAACTGTTTTTGGTGTCTTGAATGGTCGGAAACATACTTTTCATATCTATGTGTTTTACAGTTTGTAGAAGTCTTCTTTTGGTATATTGTTGGTCTTAATATGGTATGTGGGATTATGTGTAAAATCTGTCTTGTGTCATTGTTGTTGTCAGTCTGCATCTTTATCACTTTTTACATATGTTGTTGTACCAAGTTTTATCCATGAATGTTATGGTCATATGGTATATCTTCTTGGTCAAAATGGGTCAAAACTGAAGCATTTTCCATATTCATCTTTCTGAGTTTGAAACTGTTCAAATATTACTGGTCATGTCATTCTTGTTGGTGAGTTGTCATGTGCTTGTTCTATATGGCGAGTTGTTGACTATTTAGTCAACATCTGGTATAGCGACTTGCTTAAAACTTTTGGCTAGCGACTTGGGTTATTAAATTACTGTTTTGACTGGCTAGCGACTTGGTTGTTAAAAAACTAAGAGTTTTGACTCTTAGTAACCTGCATGTTATAAGGTTAGCGACTTGTCACTATTTTGATAGAGACATGAGTAATATAGCGACTTGACTCATGACTAGTAGCGACTTGTGACAGAAATGGTTAGCGACTTGTGTATTTTGTAAAAGGTTAGCGACTTGCCTACTCGACTTGACAGAAAGGATGAAGAAGTGACCACAAGACACGACCATTGTATATCATACACCAAGACTCTCTTTTGTCGACCTCAGATCCAAAAACCTTCATCAGTCCACTTTGAAAAAAAAAATGAATTCGAGAGGAACAACAGTTGCAAATCAGTTTATCCCACATCACAACTTCACCAACAAATTCAAAATAACCAATTATCAATCACTATGTTTTTAATCAATCTCAGAGTACTTTCTTTCATCCATGTCATACGACCAATACAAGACCTCAAGGGTCAATGAAACGAAAGCATTCTCATCATTGATCCATAAGTCATAAGGAATCTCGAAATAAAAATGGAAATAGATCTCAGACTTGCTTCTCATTCTTTAACAAATCTCTTCATTGATCTTATTTGGTAATAATATTCGAATTAAACAAACGTGTTTAACAATTATGTTAAATCATTTGGCTGGCTCGTTTAATATCTTAACATGAAAACAAAAGATGGATTAATAGTACCTATCTTAGATCCTGTATAGATCTTGAAGTCGGTCATCAACTAACCATCCCTGTGGCTTAAGATGTTGATGCCGTGTCCTGACTCAACCAACCCTGTGGCACGATGTCAATGAGTATCAATGAAAAATATGGTATGTTGTGAAAACATTTCTGTTGTAGGCGTTGTGTTTATGAGAGTTATTTGGAGTGGATGCGATTGTTTTATCTCTGATTGTGCTTAAGATCTGGCTTAGACATAGTGATAACAAAAAGAGGCGGACTGTTATGTGATTAGGGTTATAGTTGTGAGTGTTTTAGGGTATCAAATGTTAAGTATGTGTGATATTATATACCCGTGAATTAGGGTGAGGTTACATTGGTTCATCTTATTTTGTTGGGCTTTACTTGGACCGTTTTTGTGTGTTTGTGATTTGGATCGAGTATGTTTGTAATTCATGGGCCGAACAACAATTCAGTTAACAAGGGCCCAAAATTACCCATAATATGTTTATACCAAATGAGTTAGCAAAAATCGTTTATACCAAATCTGTTAACTAAGGTCGAGCAGCATAACAAGGGTATTCATGGGCTCAAATGGATCAAGAGGTTTTTGTCGGTTGTCGTGGGCTGAGATATGTGATGGGCTGATGCACCTTGGAATTTACTATATTCTGTTTATCCGAATTTGTTTTGGATACATATTTTACTTACATTTGGTCATGTGTTGGTATTTTTGGTCATGGTAATATTTCACGGCCTAGGTTTAATTTTTTTAAAAAAGAATTTTATCATAACGGGAGTATGATTGATTTACAAGTTAGTTTTAACATTGGGCCATGGAGCCCGGATTTGAATGACGGTCTGATGGGATTCTCAATGTGAGATCGGTTTTATGTGATTTAATGATGAGATTGGTTGATGAGATTTATTGATATGATTTAGAGTGTTGATGAGATTTGATGTGCTATGAGGCTTGATACTTTGGGGAATATAGTTTCACGGAAAATATTTTGTCACGGCTTGAATTGTTATTGGAAAATGTTGACTACGGGGTTGATTGGACGGTATTTCTTATTTGGATTTAAAGTGAGGTTTTCTGGGCATGTTTACTTATTTCGTCTTCGTTCTTTCTACCCTTCCGCTAAGATGACTTGTTTGGGCATTTATAGAGGTTGATAAAGACTTGGCTATTTAGTTACGTTTGTGATTCTTTCTCGCTTAACCCACAACGTAGCTATCACTTCGGTGTCTCACTCAGTTGAGAATGTCAAGAGGTGTTGTACATTGGGTACACCGTTTCCTTTTCACGAGGATTAGTACAAGTTTAAGTAACAAATCTGGGGAATTTTACTTCATGATCAAGTTTGGCATATCAGGTTTACTTCACCATGTTGCCACTGCAATAGCCGACAGAATGCGTGAATGATGTGTTTACCAAAGTGTTTATTGGATGGTTGATGATATGGTTGATGCTGGATAATGAACCGCTGATGAACCACTGCATGTTCCCCTAAAACAGATACTCACCGAAACCAAATTTTTCATAACACTTTCAAGCTAACATTGTTTACGGTTTTGTCTTGATTTTGTAAAATCCCGCGAAAGAAACTATTTCTCGGTTTAAATCATAGACTTGTAAAATCCCGTGACAATGGAAACATCCTGGTAAAAGTAAAGTGCATTTCTGGATCTTTCTTACGGTTTATTCTTGGTTTTGTAAAATCCCGCGAAAGAAACTATTTCTCGGTTTAAACTATAGAATTGTAAAATCCCGTATTGATAGATTCATCCTGGAGAAAATAAAGTGTATCTTGGGATCTTATATGATGCTGGTGCTACGGTTTCTGCTTCGAAGAAGGGATAAAAGGGTGTGCTTCATAAATTGGATGTGTGTTTGGATATACGTCATGGCAGTTTGGTTATTACTTGGTTTTACGGGGTTATGTGCTACTAACCATGGTCGGGATGAAAACCATTATTAGAGTTCACTTAAAACGTCAAAGGAGGCTAGAATTGAGCTTTTAACTAGAAAATGTAACAACGGCGTTAATTCAGTATTATCTATTTGAGGTTGAAGCGAATTATCACGGGCGAGTGTACTTAGTATCTGAAGGTATTGGGGATGGATGGATGAAGATTCTTCATGATCCTTGTTCGAGCTTATTATTAAAAACGAAGACTTGGAAATCTAGTTATTGTTGGGTGTCTTTTACCTTTTCTTTTACCACTTGGGGGAATTGGGCTCTTACCATCACAAAATAACTATCACTTTTAGGAGTTACGTTGTAGTGCTCAGTGTCACATTCAATTGTGGATTTTCAAGAGGTAATGTACATCTTATACTTGATGGTTGGTTGGTTGAAGAGTATAGAGTACATAGAGAGTACTTAGAGATGCTAATGGAAATCGGCACCGCTCTTTGTTACATATGTGCAAGCTTAAGTCACGAGTTCGGGGTAGTTTACTTCAGGGTCAAATTCATTATATCGGGTTTTCTCCATCAGCTGTCACTACAAAGAGCCTACTGAATGATAATGGGGTTGATTACATGTTTTGCCAAAAGAGATTGAAAAGAGAGAGATTATGACGTCTGTTCACATCAGTTCAGGCCTCGTACTCCAAAGAAAAGAAATGTGTACGTTTCAGTGCGTATTATATTCGAAAGAAGAGAAATCTTCTTATGACGTATGAACACAACAGTTCATGCCTCGTACTCTAAAGAAAAGAAAAGTGTACGTTTCAGTGCGCCTTATCTTGGAAAGAAGAGAAATCTTCTCAAATATGACCATTCTCATCAACATGCTTCATGCTTTTTCCATGCGCTTAATCATCAAGTGAACCGGGCTACTGTTGATTGTTTTCTTATTCCACTTGCTCAACTATAATGACGATGGCGACATCATGTGCTAATTTTGCGAGGGAGAAGTGTGAATAGAATACATTTGGATGATAATAACTTGTTTAATCAAGAATGGCATCTCCGTATGCAATTCTTGAGGGGGAGAAGAAGTGTGAATTTACTGCATGGTTGATTGATTTCTGAGAATAAATGGTCAAACGGCTCCAAACTCATGTAAGAACCGAGCTTCTTCTTGTCGGGTCATCGTTACATAGAGTTTCTTCTAAGAGCCGTTGGTTAACATCTTCACACGGGCTGATTTGATTAATGACAAAAGTGCTTCCAGTTGCTGGGCTGATTTCTTTTATGAACATCTTTCTGTTCTTGTTTGATTGGGAGGGATTTGAGTTAAGGGGATTTGCTACACATAAGTTAACGAGAATGCATTTGGTGAGTTGAAGATGTTTACTTTCTATTCCCTAACTGAACAATCTTGAAGAAGGTCGAGTCTACAGTCGATTCTACATTCTCTGCTACATGTTAGAAGACTAAAGACGAGTTGCATTTGATTATCCAAAGACTTCTTCTTAATCTGGCCATTTATTAAAAGATTGTCGATTTAGGGGAGAGCACTAATTGGGGGAGGGTGAAATGTCTTATTTAATCCCCAATTAGACTTGCTCATTCTGTTTCTTCAGCAAGTTGATTCTCACAGATACATCTGAGCTAATTATGATCTTCTCAACAAGATTTCTAGTATACGGGCTTACAATATGTTGCTGATTCTGAAGTGTCAAAACCAGCAAGGGGGAAGGAGACACGTATCTAAACGCGAGTAAACCTGATGAACTTAATACTTCTAAGTAATTGAAGATATCCCGGGAAGACAAATGTTGTTACCGCAGAGAAACTTAAGGTTTGACTCATGGCGAGTAAACTTGATGGACTTAATACTTCTAAGTGATTGAAGTTATCCCGGGAAAACAAATGTCATGACCGCAGAGAAACTCAAGGTTTTACTCATCAAGGCATTTAGTGTTCTTATTCCAACTATGTGGGGGAAGAGATGGAAGAGTTAGTTTCTGAAGATAAAAGAGGTACACAAATGTGTGGTGATTTCGATGGTATCGCAATGATCAGGGGAGAGAGATTGTGTACATTGGGGATGCTCAGCTGTTTCACTTGAGTGCTTAATCAGTGATTCAGAGATATAATCACTTATTCCGGATTTGACATCCGCAAAGATTGTCGCCCGCAGAGATAATCAGTGACTTGGCCAGCTTCTTCAATGTTATCAGTTATTCATTCCTTGTGTATTGGTATACTTCGGATACTTGAGCTTCATACACGATCATCAGGGAAGAAAAATGTGAACATGGGGAGGTGTTTTCATTCCCCTCATGATGTGTATTCGAGAGAGCTCTTGGATATTGGTGTACTTCGGGTTCTTGAGCTTCATACACTATCATTAGGGACGAAAGATGTGAACATAGGGGAGGTGTTCTTCATTGCCCTCATGATGTGTATTCGGGAGAGTTCTTGAGCTTTATACAAAGAGACTGACTGCATCAACTCAACTACTTGGGGGAATTGTTTTCTTGACACCTTTTGGAATGGATTGCTTCAGACTTCAGTGGAAAAGGAATTTGAGAAGATTATTTAAGTGTGAGATGAAACGTTGCTGTTCTTCTATTGGATGATATAACCCCGAGCAGAGAACCTCGATTATCGTTCTTAAATGGAACAGCGGGATTTATGATAATGGTGTGCTTCGTCGTGCACCTGGCTAAGGCAAGCTTGAAATGGAGCTTCGAATCTGCTCATCTAATGGATCTTCGGTTTGGGGGGGGGGGAAGCTGCCAAAGTCTCTTTTTCTCAAAGGCTCGGGTTCTCTTTTCTATTCTGGAGCCTCGTAAGCTTTGGTGGTGGAAGTTTAAGATATGGCGAATTCTATCTTCTACGACGTGCTGCTTGATATCCTTATCTCGGTACTCGTATCATCATCTTCTTTTACTATATCATCTTCTCTATCCTTGTATATATTTATTAAAAAACCAAATACAAAAATATAAAACCAACAAAAAAAAATAGAAAAATATAAAACCTTCAAAAACCCATAAAAATCAAAAAATTTAAAAAATACCAAAAATATTGTTTTCTCAAGACATGTCTTCTGGTATCGATAACATCTGCGGTCTTAGAAATGTCATTCAATAATGGCACGGGACCATAGATGAAGTTCGAGCAGGAGGTGTAAATATTCTTTTTTCAAAACATGTCACATATCAAATGGCTTGCAGTTACTTCAGACTGTAACCCGTGCTTAAAACCATGGCTTGCTATTATTTCTGATAGCAACCCGCTCTTCAAAGAGGAAAGTGCTGCGCTAAACCAATTCTCAAATATTTCGTGCACTTATCCTAAAATAATTGAGGAAAGTATGTCGAAGGACTGCTGTTCCTACACAAATGTTTTTCCGTCTTAAATTCTTCAGAAAAATATTTGGTGTTTTCAAAAATGGTGGTAGAATGAGTTGCTTTAACAACAATCAGTTTCAGAGTTTTTATAAAAATTGAAAACTCAATCAATGACTTCAGTGCTCTTAAACTTTTCAGAAAATAAGTCATTGATTGAGGGGGAGAATGTTTTCAAATCTATATCATCTAACGAGCTTTCTTAATTATCCTACGTGCTTAATTAAAAAATGATATTTGCCTGTGTCGAAGGACTAGGAATTTAGGATATGATTGTTAGGTTTAGATGATTAGAGTTTGATGAACACATAATTCCCATACCTTTTATGATCTGATTGATATGTTGAATTGACTTTTATTAGTCGATTGCTGTTTGGGTGATGTCGACCACCATATATCTGTATCTGTGTTCACTAACGTATGCAGGTATATTGGTATATAAGAATGTTCCCGATCCGGATCCCACAATTGAAGAAGATTGGATGCCGAAAGGAAAGGGTAACTATATCTTGGGTTGACAAATGAAGAAACGGAGCTTAATTTGACTTCAATGGAAAGTTGGCATAAATGCAACGTAAGAGGTCTCACTGCATCAGCAGATGGTTTTCTTCTAAGCGACTGAGGAAACGGAGCTTAATTTGACCTCAGTTGGCATTAAAATGCAACGTAAGAAGTCTCAATGCATTTGCAGACGGTTTTTCTTCCAAGCCCTACAGCAGCAACATCAACAAAAGCAGCTCAACCACCTAACGTATCTTTGTGCAGGATATCATTTTTAAACAATTTTGAAAAAATTTGATTAAATTGTTTTGAAAATGGAAAATATTGTTTTTGAAAATAAATTGGACTAAATTTTGAAAATCACCGGACTTCATTTTTATCAAAATCAAAGTCACTCAATCAACGACTACGGTCATCGATTGAGGAGGAGAGTGATTTAAAATAAATTATTTTCATACAATATTTCTTCATAAAAGTCCGGTTTGTACGTATTAATGTGGTGATCTAAAGATTTAATGTTATGTCATGGTATGATTTTTCTTTAGAATCAAGATCTTTCAAAATGAAATTTTTTCTGTTCTTGTTTGATTGTGAAATTGTTTTATTTTCCTTAAAGATCTCTTAAAACAATCATACCTGACACTAACAATCTTTAATGTCTTAAATTGGTCCATTTCGATCATTTTTCAAAATTGAATCTTGCCACGTCTTTCCCTAAAACTTTCTAAATGATTTAAATCAATCGGGATCCAAAATCTCAATTGGTTTGAAATTTTTGACCAGGGGAGAGATCGTGATTTAAATCTCAAATCTGTTTTAATGGAATTGGTTTAGCCCTTCAAAGGCACTCCTGCCTCCATGTGCCAAACGATTTCAATATACATAATACACATGTTGAGGGGGAGCATTTATCCTAAAACAAGATGAGTTTTAAACCAGGCCACATATTGTCCCATGTTTTCTAAACCTAATTAAATCACTTGGGATCCAAAATCTCAAAGGGTTTGATATTTTTAATCGGGGGAGAATTTGTGATTTAATTATGAAATTTTATAAAAGATGAACGTTTTGATTCAAAGTGCAAGTTCTCTCTAATATGTGCCAAACTCTTTCGTATATCGATGCACATATTGAGGGGGAGCGAATGGTTTATATTGGCAATCGTGAAATGTGCTTCAAAAGAACTCTTTCCTCTATGTGATAAAATGATTTCAAATATCCTATGCACATATTGAGGGGGAGAATTTACCAAGAAAATCAAATGGCTTTTTCTATGAAAATTGTGATCAAAGAAAATATTTCAAAGTCCTCTTGCCTCCATGTGCTAAATAATTTCTAAATCATATGCACATGTTGAGGGGGAGGTTTTCTAAATGATCAAAACTATTAAGGTACAAAATGCTTTGATCTCGTATCACAAGTACCTTGATTGTTTTTCCAAATGATTTTTCAATTGGTTTTAAGGAAGAATGAACTGTACCAAAAGACCGACCATTTTACTTTATGTATGGAGTTATAAGGATGGTGAGGTTAGGTATTAGTTCCCACGATCCGCCAGAACCGGAGGGATCTACCCAGGGACAATCCACTAGATAGTGTAGAGTCCTTAGGTATATTGAAAAAAGGAGAAAAATGAGATATGGGAAGAGTGCGGACTGAGACTGAGCTAGTACTGGAATAAAACCAACAAGGTTCTAGTTATGAAGTCTCGGTAAGCACTGAAGGGGTTGAAGAATGAAAAAGAAATAAATGAGAAAAGGGTGAAAAGAAATAGCCTTCCAATAATTCAACCTTAGAGCAGAAACCGGGTTCAATACATATGCTACTGGTGTTTACTAAGGTAACACTGGTATTGAAGTCAAGACGTCATGGACCCAGTGACGCACTGCACTAAACCTTCCCAAGCTACTCAAGTTCCTCTTAAAAGGGCTTGTTTCATTCTCACGGGGAACCGACATAATCTATCGACTTTCTCTTAGAGATTTTTGATATTGAAGAAGGAGACCCTCTCCCTAGTCTCCGGCATAGGAACCAAATGTGCACAATTGAGTCTAGAGCCAAGAGATCATCCACAATATCTCGTTAGGATACAAAATTAATGAAGACTTGCTGTTTCACACAATGTGGAAAGTAAGAATATATTAAGAGTCCTACGATTTATCCTTGTGGTATTGCCAGAACATCCGAGTGATATGAAAATACTCACGATGAAGATGGAAATCATTCTAGAGCCAACATCAAACAAGCTCTTGGTGGGTGACATGTGAGATCTTTTCAAAAGATTAAGCTTGTGACAACTGGATAGAAACAATGGGGCGATTCACTCTTGAATCAACCTTGGTCCAGGATTGGAATTGACGAATACTTTTGGAAAAACCGTTTGATGTGCAAACCTTCTTTTCTCTAGCACGTCGAATGTGTATTCATATTTCAAACTCAAAAAGTATATCTGATTGGAAAAAATACTTTTGGAAAAACCGTTCGATGTGCAAATCTTCTTTTCTCTAACACATCGAATGTGTATTCTCTTTCAAATACAAAAGGTATTTTTAATTGAAAATTGATCTTTCTCATAAAACCTTCGTCGTATTGCAAAACTCTTTCGTCTAAGCAATACGCGATTGTTTTTCAAATCATTTTTCATCAATCAGTGAATCTCAATTCGCTGGTTCACTCACTCCGTGTTGTCTTCTTTGAGACGTTCCGGTTTGAGAACAACTAGAACAGCTGCGAAACCCTGTCAAGGAGATTGTTCGGAATCATACCTGATCACAGGCAGTACTTGTACTGATCAACGGGGAACCGTGGGCCGTGTACCTCAATTCAACGAAAGTGATCAAAGACACTTTCGTGTGTTTTATTGCTAACTGTTGTTTGTAGGTACATTTGGACGGTTGCAGCTGATCAGAATTGAGAAGTCAATCCAAAGCCGCATGCTCACAACATCCACACTTAATTGAAGAAATCATGACTGGTGCATATCTACAGAACCTGGCTCTGATATTTTCATACTATGCTTCTGCTACGCTGCCGCAAATATCATGAACCAGTAAAGCTTCCGCTACTCTGATGGAAAGATGTCATGATCCTGAAAGTGTGAGCATGTCGGTCCGAAAGTCACAACATCACATGAAGGCAACACAAATATGGATGATCCAGAGAGATTTGTTGTGGCTGATGATCTCAAAGAAAGCTCGAAGATCATCAAAGATGTGGATCAGTTAAAGGCCTGCACTAAAAGTACAAATCAATGCGGACTTCGATGAATCGCTACTAAAGCACAAAGATTGCGGAAATGAAGAATTCAAGTCTACGAGCTCAAGAACGAAGTCAAAGATAGAATGCTAGGAAGCAAAATGTATTTCATGGGGTGACCTCCCTTAGGGAGAGATTGTTAGGAATTGGAAATTCCATGTTAAAGTGTCGGTCACCCCAATAATGGTCTAGCATATGTTAGCTCATAGATTTGTCGTTGTTTACGTTATTTAATAGTTAATTAGTTAGTCAGTAGCGTAGAATAGTTTAGAGTAACACCGTGGAGGAAGGACGGGTCTTTACCCATTGTATACCTGATCCACAGGCCGATAGGAGGTCGTTGTGTCTGTAAGTATAAATACCCCTTCCATCCATGGAAGGGGTAGAGCTTTCTAATCTAACATTTCACATTTTGTTCATCAAGTCTCTACCAAGAAACTCCCTCTCTCTACTTTCTCTCTCTAAAATGTCTAACATGTATTTTGATCATCCAAGACCACCCGAATCATCATAACACAATAATATATCGATCCTACACGATCCTAACGACGATACTAACAAGATAACTAGGATAGATCTACATCTCGAACCAAGGACTACTCAGTTTCAAGATGGTACAATGCTATGAATCTAAAACAATCTAGCCACGATCATGAACACTCCTAAATGATCTCCAAACATTGTCCATCACTCTCCAAAGTGATGAGACCTCAAGACGCTGAGAGTCGCGATCTCTCCTCAGATCTACGACCTCCTTATCCAACTCACTGACCTTGCGCTATAGCGCTTGGTCTACCTCTCGGGCTATCGTACACTCTGTCTGCCGGTCCCCTACCTGCTCATAGAGTTCTGACATGGCCCTCTCTCAAGGCCATCATCTTCTTAACCGTCTTATCCATATCCAATCTCAAATCCTCTACACTAGCCCTCGACACTCCAACTAGTCGATCTGACAACTGACTAAGACTAATATTCTGGCATATAATCCGCTTCCAGATCAGACCCGTACCTCCGTACTCCTGGGGCTCTGAAGCAATCTCTGATGGTATATCTAAGCCTAGTGGGCTACCTATCTCAGGTGAGTGAGGAGGTGAGTCAAAGTCAAAAGGCTACCCAGGAGAATCAGGCTCAGGCAAAGGTAAGGGAGAGCCTGGTCTTAGAGAATGCGCCGAATGCGCAAGACTCTGCAATGGCGGATTACCCCCATCTGGAATATCCTCATCATCCTCCTCCTGAGGATCCACATCCTCCTCTACATACTCCTCCTCGTCCTCATACTCCTCCTCATCCTCATCTACAGAGTGGGAGTCCATGAGTCGCGTCTCTTTGAAGGTGAATCCTGAGGTGGTACAGTAGGGGATCTAGGTCTTCTATGACATGGTGATGCAGGTGGTGATGATAGGAGAGAGTGAGCTGACAGGTGAATAGGTGATGATGGTGGTCGCACAGACATACGAGCAGTACTTCGAGTAAGTCTAGGAGTTTGGGCTCGTGCTAAGACCTGATGCAATGTGAGCTGCCTAGATGAGATAGGGCGATCAGATGATGATGAAGTGGAACTAGAATGCCGAGCAATCACATAGGGATCACTCTGTGCAACAGTCATCAGAGTCCGTGCTGGGAAGTAGCAGCAGCAAGGACATCCTCAGACACATCAAAAGCTAGTGAAGGCATCGTCTGTGACAAAGGCATAGGGTAGGTATAAGTGTTCGAAAATGACTAGTTCTAAAAGAGCATCAACTCAACCCAAACATATATCACGTAATGAAAGCTTTAAAATAAAGGTACCGCATTACACAAAAATATGCATTTAAACAAAAACGCATAAGTTCCATTCTATCACATAATCCAAGCATCATATACTCCCAAGTCACATCAATCATATAACAAGCTCATAATCTCCCAAAATCAATAATAATATCCCGAAACATAACATCTCA
Source organism: Chrysanthemum seticuspe (assembly GCA_019973895.1). Classification (NCBI taxonomy): domain Eukaryota; kingdom Viridiplantae; phylum Streptophyta; class Magnoliopsida; order Asterales; family Asteraceae; genus Chrysanthemum; species Chrysanthemum seticuspe. The sequence goes on along the minus strand of BPTQ01000003.1, from coordinate 240,758,132 downwards.
ATAATCAAATCGCAGTTCATACCATACCCAAAGTAAGAAGCTTCGGCTTGGCAGGCTAGCATGCGTCAGTTGAGGATCAATTTTTTCTAAAAAGTTGTTATAGTTTAGGTTTTATTGAATACCTAGTGCTCTATAACCTTGGCTCTAATACCAATCTGTAACACCCTCAAATCTCGGTACAGCGGAAGACTTAAAACAAGTTTTCGGGGCGTTACTAGATTGGTACATCAGGCAAGTATAACAAACAAGATAGTCATATTATAGTTCAAAGGCCAATCCCAAATTTAATTATCCAAATACAATCATCCCAAAATAGTTAAATGTAAGGCCCAACATGATTTATAAAATAGGTCCGCAATATTATCAGAGTTTAAATATGATCGTTCAACCATGCCTCATTGCCAAGCTTCCGCAGAGCAAGCATTCCAAACATCAACTTAGATACCTGAGAAAAACATGCTAAAACGGTCAGCTAACGCTGGTGAGTTCATAGGTTTAAGTACAAATTCAATAGTGGACCTGTAAGAGTTTATTTGCTATGCGAGACTAAGATAGATACACAATAACACACCAATCACATATCATTCACAAACCAAATCACAACGGGGGCCCCAAGCGACTCTAGCCAGCACAGTCGTAGCAAGGCCTAGAACACAAGTTACCCTGGTCTAGGTCGGAGTAGATATCTATTCTTAGTTAGGCATCGCGTTATAGCATCGGAATGCTACCCTAGTCTAAGTCAACATCTACCACATATCTATCTAAGCTAGTCAGCGCATAAGCAAATCAAAAGAGTTTAATAAGGTCCAAAAGAGTAGCATGATTTCTCACCCCAATTTAGTTAAAAACAGAGATAAAAGTGCGGCTATAAAACTCACCTCAAGCAAGAAACGCACAAACAAACACTAGTAACGAAGATAACAGATAACACGGCTCAACAAATACTGACTCGGCAAAACCTATTAATATAAACCAATTCTTAATATATAATTCCAAATTCAACGTTATCTACCCCAATGTATTCCTTTTCTTATCTCCAAAAATATATTGTTTCACCATTTAATCCTAGCGTTTGGTATCGTCGTGTGTGTGGTATCGACTCAACAAGACACCATGAATGCACTCAAAAGACCACAATGCGACTCATAACGACACAATGAGACGTCTAAGCGATAAGCTTTATAGTCCAATAAGTTTCGGAATGAATAGTTAGACCTTATCGAATTCGTCAATTCGATAAACTTAATTATTTATTCATGTCGCTTATTATCCCAAAAACCAGTCACATCCTAACGAGTCATAAGGATAATTCACCCATTAATAACGTTATCATACATGCCTAATGGGCTCTTATTAGATTCGTCAATCTAATAAGTCCGCTATCCACGTGGATTGACGCTATTCATGTTAGTGTTGGGTTCAGTAAATACCCAAACCCCTTAAGTCTAGGATTTGAATAGAAAATACCCTGAGTGTTTAGTCACTTAAACACTAACAAGTCACTGAGCGCATAGTCTCTCAGTGAGTTGTCTTCAGGATACTCAGTAAGAGACAAAGAAGACTCTCCACTTAGTAAGGCGGAACTTAAGGGGTGAAGACTGAGTCAAGAAGAAGATGGTGGATTCAGTGAGTGATGACAATAACTCACTGAATCCCGAAACTCCTCACCAACTACTAACACTGAAGACAAACTAAAGACTGAAGACTGAAGAATGAGCGGGATAAGGTGGGATAAGTTTGAACAGATAAGACGAAGTCCTTATCAACCAAAGTCAAACTTTCCCTGAATCATTAACTATCAGGCTCAGTGTCATCACTGACAAGAAGAAATCAGCCTTGTCACTTACCCAATATAGCCAATGTAAATAGAGACAAAATACATCAGTATTTTGTCTTCTGTAACCTGTCAGTTTGTCCTCTAGGAAAGAGTCAAAACCACACTTGTATAAATAGCATAAGAGATGGAGTGAAAGAACTTTAAGCTTGTGGATTAATTGTAAAACACACACACAAGCCATCTTTCACTCCTCCAAATACAACTATGTCCCTAAGATAGCTCAGTGGTTCCTTTGTAGTTTTGCTTAGACTTAGCCTCAGCTTAGTGAGGAGATACCATACTTTGTCATTTCAATCCCAAGTATCATTCCGCAAGTACTTGGGTAATGTATGCTTTTTGATTTGCTTCTAATAAAGAATATATAAGTTGAAAATTATTCAGTGTGTTTTTACTTACATTATTTCAGTCAAGGTTGCAAAAATCGTGAATCGGTAGTCGGGCGGTCGACCTCCCTGTAGTTTGTAATCGGTCAAGGCGGGATTAATCGGTGATTAATCGGATTGACATTTTCGGCAAGCTTTGGGTATTTCTGGCGAGATTTGAGTATTCTATATAAGACTTTCCTTGAAAATCATCTTGTAACAGATAAAAATATCAAATATAATTAATTAAAACTTGTTCAAGACAAGTTTTGGGTATTCCCGACAAGATTTGCAAGTTTTCGGCAAGTTTGACCACCGTTAACAGTCGTTGACCGCCATTGACTGTTGTTGACCGATTTGTTTGACCCAGTTACACAAATCGGCAAGGTTGGTGGCCCAGTAGCACCTAATCGGTGATTAATCGGCCTTGTAGGCCTTGTTTTGCAACACTGATTTCAGTCATTGTTCACAATCAGTTGGTTTACTGCTTTAATTGTTTTTAAGCCGCTTAAAACGTTTTTAAATCAGGATCCTAATGGCTGAAAGTGATGTGCCCCAACTTGTCGACAAAAAGGGTGGAGCTTATTCAGCTGTTGCCCCTCGACTCGATGTTGGTAAATTTAACAAATGGAAAAAGCGAATGCTTTGCTATTTGACTGGGATGGAACCTTACTACATTAAGTGTATTAATGAAGGTCCATTTATCCCAAAGACTGCTGAAGGTTTACCTAAACCTGAAGCTCAGTGGACTCAGGACGAGAGGAGAGTGGTCAACGAGAACCAAAGGCTCAAAAGCATCATCATATCTTGTCTCCCTGATGATGTTATGGAGTCTGTTATAGGCTGTAGTACAGCAAAACAAACCTGGGATGACCTGGTCCACAGTCATGAAGGTCCCTCAGATACCAAGGAGAACAGGATTATGGACCTGAAACTTGAGTATAACACCTTCAGGGCTAAGGACTCAGAAACTCTATCTCAAACTTACACCCGGTACAAAACTTTGTTAAATGAACTGTCAAATGATGGTGTTAAGTTGTACAAACATGAATCAATGTTGGTTTTGCCAATAGTCTCCTTGAGAAGTGGTTGAATTTCTCTCAGGGACTTAGGAATGCTAATCATATCCAGAATCTTGAACTTCCTGAAATATGTGGGAAATTTGTCTATGAGGAAAACCTCATCAACAGACGATACCCTGACTTGAAGAAGTCTCAGGAAGTCAAGAAGTCCCTGACCACCACCTCAACACCAATTTCTACTGCTTTTTATTCTAACAGTGTGGTTCAGGATTTTCAGGAAAATTCAGATGGTGAGCTTGATGAGAGATCAAGCGAGGAGTACCTAAATGACCTGAACATAGAATTTCAGGAAAGGGCACTCCTTGCTAACTCTAGAAGGTTTATAAAAAGAAACAAAGGTTTTTCTAATGCTAAAGCTAATGAGGACACTGAGTGTTTTAAGTGTCACAAAAGAGGCCATTTTGCCAAAGACTGTTTTTCTAAAACAATTTCTGAACCCTCTTACAAACCATCAGGGTCAAATCAGTCCTCAGGCTTTAGCAAATTTCAACCAAAAATCTATCAGTCTCATCAAAATTTTCAAAACAAATCTGATCAAAATAAAACTGTTGATTTTGAAGCTAAGTACAGGAAAGCCAAAGCTAAGCTAGCACTGCTTGAGGCCAGTCCCTCAGAAACAACAAACAATGTTAAATCCGTGCAGGGTAAAAACAAGGGCCTAGTTGCTGAAGTCTTCGACTGGGATGAAGAGCCAGTCTCATCAGACGATGAAATGGTGCAAGTCAGTGCACTGATGGCTCTCTCAGAAGAGGACAAGCTAGCTGTTGGGAAGAATCATGCCAGGAATGGAGAATAGGTCAACATCACAATGAAGAAGGTAAATATTTTACTTTCTATGGATGATGACTCTGATTGGCAGTCTTTTATGAACTATATCAATGTTGACCTTAAGTTTGTAGAAGAGTGATAACGCTACACGCGTCGTTCGGGGTCAAAGGAACTTCCTTTTCTTCGAGCAAGTTTTATAACACCCTAGGCAGTGAACCTAATCATTGTAGTGTAGTATTAGGGTAAGCCACGGGTATTGATATCGTTCTCTAGGGGAATAGGAATGCTAGTGAGAAGTTACTACGCTAAGGTTGGGGTTGAGGAAGATTATTTTTTTATCTTTTTATATTTTTTAGAAAAGGAAAGGTACGAATCTCGGGGTTTGGATTTGGAGGTTGGTATTTCTACCGATTACTCTACTTGTCTAATTATCTAATTAACTAAGGTGAGGGTAGTCTATGTCTAATTATTGTGTGCTCGTATGATGATTTAAAGATGTGTTTACTTAGGTTGTATTACTCCTTAATTATCTCCTATTGATGGTTGAATTGTCACGTCCTTATTCTTAATCGCGTTGTGTGTCTAAAGTCGTAGGGTATGCGTTTATCCCTAACTCTTTGAAACTACCAAAGGGTCTCGTCTACAAAATCTCTAGGAATTATAAACTCTAACTCTAAGGTACTCTTTGGATGGTTTAGCCTACAACTACTCTAGGTGTTATAGTCTAAGGTTCACAAAGATTAATTAAGCATTAACTACACAACGAATGACCTATCACATTACTAGATCATTAACAATTAAGATAAGAAACAACCAATCAATATTCAATAATTAAGTTTCATATTCCCTAAGCAAACACACAAGTAAATTAGCCGGACATGGAGAACATGCAAGCATACACACAAATAATTGAAGACATAATTGAGTTAATGAAGTAAAACACTTATCTTGATGTAAGATAGGGTTTGGAACCCTAAAATACTGTACAAGACAGCCTTGGTTCGGTTTTGGTTTTTACTCCAAATGACTACACACTGAAAACTAAAAAATTCAGATTCTATATATAAGATTACAATCGCGACGGCGTCACCTTATGATTTGTGACGCCATCGGGTCGCCGTCATTAGGGTTTTTTCTTGGCCGCGTTAGTCTTGCGACGGCGTCACTTTATGCTTGTGATGCCGTCCCCTTCAATCTATGACGCCGTCTAGATCAAATCTAGGTCGTCTGAGTTGCGACGACCTACTCTTTTAAAGCCTGACACCGTCACTTGTAAATAAGCAATTTGGCTACTGAGCTGTCACAAAAGTGATGCGACGGCGTCGCAGGTAACACCTGACGGCGTCCCCTTGTGTTTCAGCAGCTTGAGTGTCTCGATTCTTGACTTTGGCCATTTTCTTCGTATATCCGCGCCTTTTCTTCCAAATAAGTGCCATTCCAGCAATTTGCCTTTAAGAGACCTAAAAAGTGAAAAGGAACGATATTAAGTAATAACGGATACAAAAGTGATCAAATAAGGGCTTAAACGACCCTTCAAAAAGGTACATTTTAAAACCTTATCAAAGAGCAACGATTAAATATTTTTTCAAAATACAACAAGTTAAGTTTTGAATTAAACAAGTGTAGGGATGAACTACTTCTTTTAAAACAAGCTAAGCTTGAGGCTGTCACACTGCAAATTCAAAACACTGAACTAGTTAAAAGAAATCAAGCTCTTCAAGAAGAACTTAAAAGGAAAAAGATATCATTGAAAGTTGGACTGCTAAGAATCCTAGGGTCTTTGATGCTGTGGGAGCCCCTAGTAGCAAAAAGAAAATCATTGGTGAAAATCATCTCCCTGATTCTCACAATAAAGACCAAGGTCCAAAACCATTTGTGTCTAGTGGCATGATCACCAATATGTTGTCATTGCCTAAGTCCAGCGATTGGGTTGAACGGGTTAACCCTGAGAGTAAGCTTCCAAATTTTGATTCTGGAAGAATACTAGAGCCTGAAATTCAAGCTCTAAAGAGCATGCTTGGACTCCCTGATGTGCCCAGTAGTACTGAACACATCTCTGAGTCTGAAGCAGAATCTCAAACACCGCTTCCACCCCTGAAACCTCTTCAGGGTGCTGCACCTAGCTCTGAGCTTACTCCTTTGCAATTCAACCCTCACTCACCTAAAGAAAGATCTGGACTTGGTAGAACCATCCTGAAAAGACCAACAAAACCAACCCAAGATGACTCTATCCCCACTGAGACCTCTACATCTTCAGTTCCAACTGAAGCAGACCAAATCCAGCAACTGACTGAACTTGTGAGGAAGTTGACTGACAAGATAGAATCCATCAAAAAAGCTCCTGATTTAATCAAGGAAACGAAGTCAGCCTCCTCTAGCTCATCAAGGTCAAAATCCAACACCAAAACCAGGCAGAAGTGTGATCTGTGCCATTATACCAGTCATACCACTGATAATTGCTACCTAATCCTTTTTTGTATGATCTGCAAAAAGTATGATCCTAGAACTTCTGATCACTTACAGTATGTAAGTTCATTCAGTGAAGCAAGACATACCAATGTTGGTCATCAACATGCTTCAACCTCCATACAAGCTCGCATGCATAGAGCAAAACTGTTTCCTCCTTGTCCACACTGTGGCTTTAATGATCATCATCCTGATGATTGTCTCATGAACACCTGCTATGATATTTGCGGAAATCCAGCTCATGGGACATCCCAGCATGAAAGTGTCATCCAAGCAAGGAGAAGTTCAAAACAACCCCGCATCACTGAGTCATCCTCGGTCAGCAAATGTAAAACCTGTGGTAGCACAATGCACTCAACCACTGACCATGAGTCTATTGCCAAATTTAAGTAGTCCTTTAGACCCAAGCCCACTAGCATGTGGGTTAGCAAGAGAAACTAATTCAGTTTACTATTTGTGCAGAGACACGCCAGAGAGCCTATTTGGCATCTAGATAGTGGATGCTCAAGAAGCATGACTGGCGTTAAGGAGTATCTGCACAAGTATGTTAAGGAACCAGGACCCAAGGTAGTATTTGGTGATAACTCATCATGTCCCACTGAAGGTTATGGTTTAGTATACTGCAATGGAATAGTTTTCTCTAGAATAGCTTATGTCAATTGTCTAAAATACAATCTCATCAGTGTCAGTCAATTATGTGATGCTAAGTACATTGTGCAATTCAATGACAAACAAGGCACCATTTTCAATGCCAACAAAGAAGTTGTTTTGATAGCTCCTAGGAGAGATGATGTTTATGTGTTAGACATGTCAACACTCTCTCAAGATGGAACGTGTCTATTTGCCAAAGCCACTGAAACTGTCAACTGGCTGTGGCACAAGAGACTCTCTCACTTAAATTTCAAAAACATCAACAACTTGGCAAAACAAAATAAAGTCCTTGGCTTACCATCACTGGTTTTTGAAAAAGATAAACCATGCTCAGCCTGTGAAAAAGGCAAACATCACAGAGCATCATTCAAAACAAAACAAAATTTCTCCATCAAAAGCTTCCTTCACCTCCTGCACATGGATCTGTTTGGACCTGTTAGTCCAAGATCAATCCAGCATGAGAAGTATACACTTGTCATTGTTGATGAGTTCTCAAGATACACTTGGATATACTTTCTTTCCAAAAAGAGTTAGGCAGCTGATACAATAATGTCATTCATCAGGAAAATTGAAAACCAGAATGACATTACTGTTAAACAAATCAGAACTGACAATGGTACTGAGTTCAGAAATCAAGAGCTTGAGAATTTTTGTGATGAAAAGGGAATTTCCCAAAAAATTTCATCTCCATACACCCCTGAACAAAATGGGGTAGCGGAAAGGAAAAACAGAACTCTCATTGAGTCTGCCAGAACTATGTTAAATGGCTCAGCACTCTCAAAGAACTTATGGACTGAAGCAGTCAAAACAGCCTGTAACACTCAAAACAGGTCAATCATTGTCAAAAAACATAACAAAACCCCATATGAGATCTTCAAAGGAAGAATTCCTGATATCAGCTACTTTCATGTGTTTGGGTGTCCTATGTTCATTCACAATCACAAGGATCACTTAGGCAAATTTGATGCAAAAGCTGATGATGGGTATTTCCTAGGTTACTCACTGATCTCTAAAGCCTTCAGGGTGTTCAACACTAGAAGACAACAAGTTGAGGAAACCTTTCATGTCACCTTTGATGAAAGTTCAGAAAGCATCAGATTCACCAATACCTCAGTAGAGGAAATAGGAATTGACGACTCATCAAGATATCCATGATAACGCCTAAAATGAACATGTTTTTAGTAGCGTTATTGTTGGTTTTGTGCATGATAATCGGCAATATTTACTCACAATTGTTGCAAAAGTGCAAAAGATGCGTATTGTGTATGCATATGTAGCTAGGTATCACAAATGGTGAAGAAATGAAGTTTTTATGCACATTTGGAAGATTCCCGAGGAAGGAAGTCGAGCAAGGAAGCTTTTAGACTCAATGATTGGGAAGCACAATGATTTCTAAGTATCTACAGCAAGAAAAGATCAAGTTTTGCCTTGGAAATCATCAGCGAGAGCAAAGAATGAGGCGTATAACAAGAAAGTCAACAAAAGTCAAATCAACAACAATCCAGCCGGTCAGTCGTAACCCGTAACCGATCCGGCTGGGCAAATGGTCAAACAGCAACCGATCCGGTTGCCAGCGCAACCAATCTGGTTGTAGGAGCTGCAGTTACACAAAGTTGCATTTATTGTTGCCTTAACTCCCCATAATCATTGGAGGCCGATCATTTCTTGATATTAACTTGTTGGGAACGTTTTTGGCCAGTTGAGCAAGTTTCTTTAGCTATATATTAAACCTAGTCCTAGTTTACTAGGTGTGACACAACCAAAAGTGTAATAGTTTACACCAAAACTATTACCAACCATTTTATTCATCCCAAAAGTTTAGTTCTTACTGTAAAACGTCCAGGAGCAAGGAGAGAACAATTCTCATCCATAGTTTTGGTAATTTGGAGTTATACGGTGAATCTAGGTGATTGGAGGCGCGTGGTTGCTTCAAGCCATGAATTCTAGTTCTTGTAATCGCAAAAGTTTAGGTATTCTATGAACTTTGTTATGGATTTCTATTCTCTTGAGTTATTGGAATTACTTTGTTATTTCTTGTGTTTTGTTATTATTATCATGGAGTAGTTTTGGGATATACTTGTGTGTTGGGATGTAGATAATCATACTAGTGTTCTCATATGTGATGCATGTATATATGATCTTGTTTAAATGAGTTTGTTGGAAAAATACTAGTCTTGGTTTGATTTGTTGGTAAAACATGTTTTAAGAAAAAGGACCGAAAGGATTTCTATTGTGTTTTATTCCAAAAAGTTGAGTGACAAACTAGTATGGGGATATGGTGATTGACAACCACCATGTTTACTTATTAAAATAAGACTGGAAACATTTTCATCACGAAAGGGTCGAAAGATTCGTAAGAACAAGTTTAATAAGAACATGTTGCAAACAAATGGATTTTCTAAAGGATAATCATTAGGATAAGGACCGAAAGGATTACCTATATGTTTTTGTTCTTAGAATGATTTTTACAAACATATACCATGGTTGGAGATCATTTGCTTATGATTTGTGCATCACATCAAGAGTTTACACCAAGCCTTCATGAACACTATTTATGATTGACTATAGACTACACAAAAGTATATATATTTCTTATTATTGAATTTCACTATAAACATCACTATTTGAGGAAGCCTTGACAAAGCTTTCTTGTTTCAAATCTTTTCAAGAAAACAATTTCGAACACAAAATCCCTTGGGACGATCTCGACTTACCCAACTTTGCTATCGCGAACGAGTATACTTGCTCGTATGTGTTAATAGAATTAGACGGTTAAATCGTGTTTATAAATTTTTAAAACTTGCACCACGCGTAACACATCAAGTTTTTGGCGCCGCTGCCGGGGATTTTATTTCAATTTTGATTTTCTATAAAATTGGTAGTTTTGGAATTGAATTTGGTGAAAAAAAAAGTTTTTGGTTAAAAGCTAACCGATTCGGTTGCTCCTGCAACCGAATCCGGTTAGTGCTACAGAGTTTTTTTTCTTTTTTTTTTTTTTTTTTTTTTTTTTTTTTGTATTTTGATTTCATAGTTTAAGTTTATTTAGTGATTTGTGTTATAGTTCCTAGATTAATTCTTGTCATTTTAGATTTTTTATAGATTATATCTTTTGGTTTTAATGTTTTCTTAGATTTTTAATTTTTCTTTATTTTTGTTATTCTTAGTTTATTAATTTTAGATTAATTTTTGTTTTAATTCTAATGATTAGATAATTAAATTTTCAGTTTTTATGGTTTAGTGATCTTTATGAGTAATTTAATGGAGTAGTTAATATAGTTTTAGTTTTACGGCTTAATTATTAAGTAATTAATTATGGGGTAATGAGGAGTCTTAATTAATTAAGAGTTTTAGTACAGTAAATAGTTTTTAATTTCAATTAATATTCAGTTTTTTTTTTATAAAAAAAAAAAAAAAAAAAAAAAAAAAAATCTTTTTTGTGTCGATCTGACCGATCGGTTGCAACCCGCAACCGGATCCGGTTAGATAATTTGGTCAAGTGATTACCACCAACCGATCCGGTTGGAGCTCTCGGTAATTTTTTTTCTAATTTTTAGATTTTGAGTTTTAACTTATGTTTTTAGTTTTGTTAAGTGTCTTTACTTGCCTAGTATGTGTTTCTGTAGTTTGTTTTTGTTTTTACTAACTCTAACGCTAATGATTCGGATTTTTGTTTTTGTTTTGTTTTGTCAAGTTTAGCTAGTTAGTATGGATAGTTTGAGCGGAATTTCGGAATACCTTCGCAACTTGGATGAAATATTCAAAGACACCAGAAGTTCATTGGAAAAGATTGGAGGTATCTTAGAAGGAAGTAAGAAAGATTTGGGAATTGATACGGTTAGTATGGAAGAAACGGGTGAAAACAAAGTTCAACTTCCTAAGAAGGGAAGAGTTGTGGTATTCACACAAGCACCTTTAACGGAGTATGATTCGCCACTAATGAGGTTCGGTACACCTTGTAGTGTAGAAGGAGTAAGTGCTTGGGACGCGCAACTTAATATGGCTTATGGAGAAAACTACATTGTGGAGAAAGTTCTTGATCAAATTGGTCATGTACGTTTGGATTACGAAGCATACGGAAGAAGGATGGTTAAAAATCTTAAGGTTAACATTCATGGTCACATTTTTGAAACAGATTTTGTTGTCTTAGAAGAGGGGAATGCGGATGAACCCAATGTATGTGTTGGTCGAGACTTTCTTGTAACGACCAAGTGCCAAGTTGATTTTGCTTTGGGGGAAATGAGGATTAATATCACCGATTTGGAAGAAGGAAAAGGAGTGAACGAGATGCTAGTGGAATTGTGTGCCAATATGGAAAAGGAAGATGTGGAAGTAGTTAAGATGGAGAAGGCAAATAGGAAGAAAACTTCATTCAACAAACTAACCCCAACCACATCCACCAACAAAAATGATTACACACCTTCATCACCTACTACATCAAACCCTTTCAAACCTTTAACCGACGAACAAAAAGAAGCTATTTTGGAAAACCTTGAACAAAAGTTTCTTGAGCTAAATGAGAAGAAACCGGTGATAGAGGTACTTCAAGATTACATTCTCTACCGTAAGAAATTAGATGCGGTGATGCTAGCAAGGGCTAGATTGGAAGATAAGAATCTATCGGAGGAGGATAGAGATAGGATTTTGTTTAGAGGTATGCCACGGAAGGAGAAAGATCCGGGAAATTTTGTTTTGCCAATTAAAGTGAATGGGACTACACCAGTTTATGCCTTAGCCGATACAGGTTCAAGTGTTAATGTTATGCCCTATCCATTGTTTAAGACGTTGGGTCTTAGTAATCCGCAACCAAATCATTCGAAGCTTACCATGGCGGATAATTCTCAAGCGAAAGCAATGGGAGAGGTGAAGAACGAGAGAGTTCAAATTGGTTATCAACCATACTTGGCTGATTTTCTTGTCCTAGACATTCCGGTTGACAAGAGTTTACCACTTTTATTAGGAAGACCATTCCTACGAACATGTGGTGCAATTATAGACATGGGAAGAGGCACGATGACTATTGATGATGGGATTTCGAAGCAAACATATTATCCCAAACCAAGGAGACCAACTTTGGAATTTATGGAGGAGTTAGAATTGATGGAAGCGGACGAGGACTTAACTTGTTTCGAAGTAGGACGTGATACCCAAGGAAACCCAATGTATGGACCATTAGCTCCACCTTATTTTGATATAGAGGATGAGATGGAACGTGCATTAGCGGTGGAAGCATTTTATAATCCATTCAAAAACATCCTAGTCTACAAGAAGTTGACCGATTTCTTAGGTTCTTTACCGGTGCAACTCAAGAATTTGGAATGGAGACCCGAGGGGCCGGGAATTTACAAGAGACAAAATGGAGATGGAGAATGGCACGTCAAATTCGATATACTATGTCCGGATGGAAGAAGATTCATAAGGAAGTTCAAAACTTTTGAAACATACCGTGAGTTAACTGGAAAATTTCTAAGTGAGGACATCCTAAGACAAGAGTAATTCGAGGAATTCTAAGGAGAAAACAAGGCAATTGTTTGATTGAATTTCATGAACTATTTCTTTTTAACTTTATGCATTTAGGATTTCTTGTTTTTTCATTTCAGTTTTACTTTTATTTTTATGTTGAGGTTATTTGGTTAATGCATTATGATTATGAGTTTTAGTTGAGTTTTAGTTTTAGTTTATAAGTATGATGATTTGACTTTTAAGATTGGATGATTGTTGAGATTTCCAAATGGTGGATGAATGTTGTGTGCATCTTTAACAGGATTTTTGAGTAAAAAAAAAATTGTTGCTTGGAAGGTAAAATGCCTAAGTAACGTGAAAAAAATGCAAAATTTGGCAAAATGCAAACCGAAATGGTTGTGTCCATGATTGAACCGGTTGCATACAAGTATATATACCAAAAATTCACTTTTCCAGAAAAACACACACACACTAATTCTCCAGCTGGGTTTTGCAAAATTCGTCCAAGAGAAGCTAATTGAAGGTTGTTTAAGTTATAGGAGATCATCATGGCACCCAAACAAGTAAGCATCTACATTCAATTAACTCAATTGAGGTTTAATTAGAGCATTTGATTCGAATTGCATATTAGGTCACTAATTTGGGGGTTTTTGATATAATTCGAATTAAGTTGTAATATTTTTGGATTAAGTGGGTAATTGATATAGGAATGCATTGCAAAAAGAATTGTAGTGATTGATTCAACATGGAATGAGTATTAGATGATTGAATTTTTGGATTTAATTAGGTTATGCCATTGAATCAAGTTAAGTTGCAATTGGTGATTCCTAGTGGTAGATGATGTGTTTTTGTGAGTAATATATGCCACATTGTTGATTAGAACTAGTCATTGTAGAGTATAGGTCTTATTTGTTGAAGTTTTAAGATGATGAATGTGTGATGATTTGAGGTTTGGAAAGCGAATTTAGAGTAATTCAAGGATGTAGAAATCATTGATGATGTTAGAATACAGTCTAGGAGTGGATTGGACTTACAAAATTCGAGTGGGTAATGGATTAGAAGGCAAAAGCCTTACGCAGATTGCATAACCGATCCAGTTGCGCAACGCAACCGACCGGTTGGATTTGGCCAAAGGGAGTAACCGATTCGGTTGCTCTGCAACCGAATCCGGTTCTAGGTTCTGTGTTGGATATTTTTGAAATTTTGAAGTGGACCTTAGAAGATTCCGTGGACCTCCCTGTTTGTTCTAACACTCTTATATTGACTTATATTTGTGATTTCTACAGAGAATTGTTGTAGGTAGCTCAAGCTCGGGACCAGTTCCAATTAACCCGATTGTTACAAAGTTTTGCCAAAGGAACGAGAGGAAGAAAGTCAAGTATAGCTTGAAGACGGAAGCAAATGCCAACCTAAAGTTCAAAGATCTCACCGACGGGGAAAAACATGCTTTCCGGGAACGATTGTCAAAATTGCAAAATAGGACATGTTTGGTTCCGAGGGTGATTGATTGGGATTTGTTTGAAGAATATGATTGTGAAGAGGCGTTGAGAAAAATGATGCGGACATCTTATGTGTATCCGGCGGATGGGGATTCGTTCGATGATTTGTCATGGGAAAGAGCATTTGGCATCAATGAAGAGGTCTATCGAGAGTGGTGTATGGAGTTCTTTTCAACCATGTATTTTGAGAGAAAGGTGAATGTTAGGAACTTGATGGAGGAAGTTTGTGTTTAGTTTAGGCTTTGTGGACGGGATCATGTCTACACTTTGCCGGATTTCGTTATTGCTCTTGGCTTGTATGAACCACATGTGGTTAAGCATCGATTATTTGAAGCTCACTTTTCGAGGCTTCGGAGGTTTGAAAAAGACTTTCTTAGTGTACCCACCTATTGGAATCGAGTGGGAGATCCTTCTTGTACTAGGAGGAATGCTGCAACCATCGGGAATCTATTAATGAGGATACTTCACAAATTGATAGTGACTGGGCCATTTCATAGGTATGGAAGCAGGGACAAATGTCAGAAACCGGACTTATGGGTTATGATGTTACTGGAAGAGACTAAGGACGGTAATGCGGTTTGGCAGATAGCCGAGTATTTGTCTAGGAGAGCCCCGAGAATCAAAAGCAATAGCAACATTTGTGGAGGACATTTTGTGACAAAGTTGGCAAAGAATCTAGGATATTACAATGATAGTGAGTTGGCTAAGTGTGGAGAGCCAAAGTTTAGTGAGATGTGGAGTGTAAATGGTTTGGGGAATGCTTTGAATAGGAAATTGAAAACTTTGGGGTTATGGATTGAACCACAACAACAACAACAACCACCACCACAACAGCAGGGAAATATACCAATGGGGAATGTGCAAACGGGTACGTCCAGTAGTTTTGATTTAGGTTGGGGAGAGTGGAACCAACATTTAGATGAAATACAGTGTAGGGATGTGTGGAGAGACTCGATGATGTTGAGAAACAATTACATCAATGATTATACAATGCCTATCTTTCGACACATGGCTCAAGAAGCCAATTACGAGTTACCACCCTACAATCCACCCAATGTTCCATGTTGGGAATTATGCAAAGTAAGAATTCTGCTGATGTTACTACTGAAGGATTCTGCTGAAGTTCAATGTTTATGTTGAAGAAGAGAATTTGTTGAAGTAGTATAACGCGTAGTTTGTTTTCTGCGGAGATAGTTATTCCGCGTATTCTATAGTATTTCTACTGATATAGTTGATTAGTATTAGTTTGTTAGGATATGCATGAGCTATTTTAGGTAGTGATATGCATTTATTTTATATTATTGTTTATTTAGGGTTCCTTGTGTATAAAAGGAACTAAGGACTTTTGTATTGAATAACGCTTGAGAAAAACATTCCAGAGAAAACATCTTAAGTGAGAGAGAAAAAGATCCATAGAGGATCATTGTTTTATTAGAAAAACCTTGTTGGTAACTTTGATTGTGTTAATTATTATCCACTGTGCATCTATTCAATCATTGTTATTATACCCTAGTTGAGTCCGAATCTTGGATTTAACATTCCACCATATCCTTTCCCCTACACTTCTTATCCTGGACCCTATCCGTATCCATATCCTGGATACGCACCATTTCCTGATCCAGTGCCCGCATATGGTCGATTACCCGAGGTTGGTGGAGCAAGCTATGATGTTGGAGGATCGTCATCAAGAGTTGGAGGAAAGAAGAAGAAGAGGAGATTTCGTTCGGAGATTGTGGACGAAAACTATGTAACCGAGAGTGATGAGTATGATGATGAAGAAGGTGAAGACATGAGCGAGGACGACGAGTGATCGTGGATCATTCGTGATTTGTGGTTTCAAAGACAATGGCTATGATGTGTTAAAAAATATTATTTCTATCTCTTTAACTAATTCTTTAGGATGATTATCATACTTGGTTTTATTTTCTTTTTAGTAGCATTTGGATTGTTTTGTTTTGTTTTGTTTGTGTATTGTGTATTGCAGTTTTGTTTGCAGGATGGATGTGTCGGAAGCTTATTGATGGTCAAATATTTGGAGTTGGATAACTCACATGCTTTCTTATGACCCAATATGCGTATTGTATATTCTATCCCGTGGTATCTTTTAACTATTTGTTTTTCCCATTTTCTTTACTTTGAAGTTCATTTTTATTACATTGAGGACAATGCAAAACTTGAGTATGGGGGAGGGAAGAAAATAGGAAAAATGATACGCTTTTTTAATTTTTTTTAGTTTTTTATTTTAATTTTCTTAGATAACTTTTGGATGCAAGTAATTAGAAGGAATTCGCCCTTGATGGTCTAGTTGTTTTCACACATTATTGATATATATATATATAAAACAACTTGGGTATTTCAATGGTAAAATAAGGTTTTTGAAAAGTTTTGGATTTGAACCAAATTACGGAAGTAATTCATTTTGGATTCGATAGCATTTTCTAGCGCACATTATAGCCCTTTTTCCACTTAATTGTGAGGTTTCTTTTTGTATAAAACACATCTTTTGTTTTATATTTGCTATGAGTGTGCCGGTGATTATGTCGATTCTAGAACTTGTACTAGTTATACATTACGGTTAAAATCACTCTCGAGTGATAAAAATATGTTCAAGTGATAAGAGGCATCGTAGGATTTAACCCAAATGGCCTTCCATTTTACATCTAATGTTATATTAGCTAACCACATTGGTTAGTTAACCACCCTTATATGGACCCATTTGTTAGTGCTCATCTTTAGCACTAGATACCCTTAGTTACACCCTTTGAGCCAATCTTTTCATTTGTTAAATCCAGAAAAATACAAAAAGATTTTACACTTTAAACTTTAGCCAACCCTTGTCATGTCTATTGGTTTGTTGCTAGTTGTTTGGAATGTTGGATTGTTTTTGATGATTATGAAGAAGCTACACTTTGTTTATAGTGTGTACCATTCTCAAACGAAGATGAAGGAGACGTCTTTCTCATTTGTGTTTTTTGTGGTGTGTGCTTACACTAAGTGTGGGGGAACTTGTTAAAAAAAAAGCCAATGAGCTATATAAAGAATATTGATTAGCCAATGAGCTAAATTGAGTTATACATATTTGTGGAGATCGATATGTGAAGAGGAGAAATAATCATTTACGGGATTGTGGTTTGTATGATGGCTAGCAACATGGAGGTTTAGACTTGACTTTATTTTCTTTTAAAACCAATTTCATAAACCATCCCATGCCTTATCCATACCTTTTATAAACCCATAGCCTTAATGATATACCCGAATAAAAGCCCTCTTTAATGAATTTATTTTCTTTGTTTTGATACTTGTACAAGCTTATGGTAAAAAAGCATTGATCATGACTAGGCATTGGGTGATTTACATATACCCACCAATATATGAGTGTTGAGTGAATTCTTAAAATCATTCGTGAGGTGTTCTAGTTATGTTATCTAAGGTGTTTGGTTCATTTTTAAAAGTTTTTCACATATTAAAAGCAAACCAATGATTATCTCTTTTGGGATGATTGTTACATTTTTGGAACCACGGTGTCAAGACCATTGAAATCAATCTTTGCAAATGTTAGACCTACTCGAGGGCGAGTAGAACTTATGTGTGGGGGAATTTGATAACGCCTAAAATGAACATGTTTTTAGTAGCGTTATTGTTGGTTTTGTGCATGATAATCGGCTATATTTACTCATAACTGTTGCAAAAGTGCAAAAGATGCGTATTGTGTATGCATATGTAGCTAGGTATCACAAATGGTGAAGAAATGAAGTTTTTATGCACATTTGGAAGATTCCCGAGGAAGGAAGTCGAGCAAGAAAGCTTTTGGACTCAATGATTGGGAAGCACAATGATTTCTAAGTATCTACAGCAAGGAAAGATCAAGTTTTGCCTTGGAAATCATCAGTGAGAGCAAAGAATGAGGCGTATAACAAGAAAGTCAGCAAAAGTCAAATCAACAACAATCCAGCCGGTCGGTCGTAACCCGTAACCGATCCGGCTGGGCAAATGGTCAAACGGCAACCGATCCGGTTGCAGGAGCTGCAGTTACACAAAGTTTCATTTATTGTTGCCTTAACTCCCCATAATCATTGGAGGCCGATCATTTCTTGATATTAACTTGTTGGGAACGTTTTTGGCCAGTTGAGCAAGTTTCTTTGGCTATATATTGAACCTAGTCTTAGTTTACTAGGTGTGACACAACCAAAAGTGTAATAGTTTACACCAAAACTATTACCAACCATTTTATTCATCCCAAAAGTTTAGTTCTTACTGTAAAACGTCCAGGAGCAAGGAAAGAACAATTCTCATCCATAGTTTTGGTAATTTAGAGTTATACGGTGAATCTAGGTGATTGGAGGCGCGTGGTTGCTTCAAGCCACAAATTCTAGTTCTTGTAATCTCAAAAGTTTAGGCATTCTATGAACTTTGTTATGGATTTCTATTCTCTTGAGTTATTGGAATTACTTTGTTATTTCTTGTGTTTTGTTATTATTATCATGGAGTAGTTTTGGGATATACTTGTGTGTTGGGATGTAGATAATCATACTAGTGTTCTCATATGTGATGCATGTATATATGATCTTGTTTAAATGAGTTTGTTGGAAAAATACTAGTCTTGGTTTGATTTGTTGGTAAAACATGTTTTAAGAAAAAGGACCGAAAGGATTTCTATTGTGTTTTATTCCAAAAAGTTGAGTGACAAACTAGTATGGGGATATGGTGATTGACAACCACCATGTTTACTTATTAAAATAAGACTGGAAACATTTTCATCACGAAAGGGTCGAAAGATTCGTAAGAACAAGTTTAATAAGAACATGTTGCAAACAAATGGATTTTCTAAAGGATAATCATTAGGATAAGGACCGAAAGGATTACCTATATGTTTTTGTTCTTAGAATGATTTTTACAAACATATACCATGGTTGGAGATCATTTGCTTATGATTTGTGCATCACATCAAGAGTTTACACCAAGCCTTCATGAACACTATTTATGATTGACTATAGACTACACAAAAGTATATATATTTCTTATTATTGAATTTCACTATAAACATCACTATTTGAGGAAGCCTTGACAAAGCTTTCTTGTTTCAAATCTTTTCAAGAAAACAATTTCGAACACAAAATCCCTTGGGACGATCTCGACTTACCCAACTTTGCTATCGCGAACGAGTATACTTGCTCGTATGTGTTAATAGAATTAGACGGTTAAATCGTGTTTATAAATTTTTAAAACTTGCACCACGCGTAACACATCAAGTTTTTGGCGCCGCTGCTGGGGATTTTATTTCAATTTTGATTTTCTATAAAATTGGTAGTTTTGGAATTGAATTTGGTGAAAAAAAAAGTTTTTGGTTAAAAGCTAACCGATTCGGTTGCTCCTGCAACCGAATCCGGTTAGTGCTACAGAGTTTTTTTTTTTTTTTTTTTTTTTTTTTTTGTATTTTGATTTCATAGTTTAAGTTTATTTAGTGATTTGTGTTATAGTTCCTAGATTAATTCTTGTCATTTTAGATTTTTTATAGATTATATCTTTTGGTTTTAATGTTTTCTTAGATTTTTAATTTTTCTTTATTTTTGTTATTCTTAGTTTATTAATTTTAGATTAATTTTTGTTTTAATTCTAATGATTAAATAATTAAATTTTCAGTTTTTATGGTTTAGTGATTTTTATGAGTAATTTAATAGAGTAGTTAATATAGTTTTAGTTTTATGGCTTAATTATTAAGTATTTAATTATAGGGTAATGAGGAGTCTTAATTAATTAAGAGTTTTAGTACACTTAATAGTTTTTAATTTCAATTAATATTCAGTTTTTTTTTTTATAAAAAAAAATAAAAAAAATCTTTTTTGTGTCGATCTGACCGATCGGTTGCAACCCGCAACCGGATCCGGTTAGATAATTTGGTCAAGTGATTACCACCAACCGGATCGGTTGGCTCACCAACCGATCCGGTTGGAGCTCTCGGTAAATTTTTTACTAATTTTTAGATTTTGAGTTTTAACTTATGTTTTTAGTTTTGTTAAGTGTCTTTACTTGCCTAGTATATGTTTCTATAGTTTGTTTTTGTTTTTTCTAACTCTAACGCTAATGATTCGGATTTTTGTTTTTGTTTTGTTTTGTCAAGTTTAGCTAGTTAGTATGGATAGTTTAAGCGGAATTTCGGAATACCTTCGCAACTTGGATGAAATATTCAAAGACACCGGAAGTTCATTGGAAAAGATTGGAGGTATCTTAGAAGGAAGTAAGAAAGATTTGGGAATTGATACGGTTAGTATGGAAGAAACGGGTGAAAACAAAGTTCAACTTCCTAAGAAGGGAAGAGTTGTGGTATTCACACAAGCACCTTTAACGGAGTATGATTCGCCACTAATGAGGTTCGGTACACCTTGTAGTGTAGAAGGAGTAAGTGCTTGGGACGCGCAACTTAATATGGCTTATGGAGAAAACTACATTGTGGAGAAAGTTCTTGATCAAATTGGTCATGTACGTTTGGATTACGAAGCATACGGAAGAAGGATGGTTAAAAATCTTAAGGTTAACATTTATGGTCACATTTTTTAAACAGATTTTGTTGTCTTAGAAGAGGGGAATGCGGATGAACCCAATGTATGTTTTGGTCGAGACTTTCTTGTAACGACCAAGTGCCAAGTTGATTTTGATTTGGGGGAAATGAGGATTAATATCACCGATTTGGAAGAAGGAAAAGGAGTGAACGAGATGCTAGTGGAATTGTGTGCCAATATGGAAAAGGAAGATGTGGATGTAGTTAAGATGGGGAAGGCAAATAGGAAGAAAACTTCATCCAACAAACTAACCCCAACCACATCCACCAACAAAAATGATTACACACCTTCATCACCTACTACATCAAACCCTTTCAAACCTTTAACCGACGAACAAAAAGAGGTTATTTTGGAAAACCTTGAACAAAAGTTTCTTGAGCTAAATGAGAAGAAACCGGTGATAGAGGTACTTCAAGATTACGTTCTCTACCGTAAGAAATTAGATGCGGTGATGCTAGCAAGGGCTAGATTGGAAGATAAGAATCTATCGGAGGAGGATAGAGATAGGCTTTTGTTTACAGGTATGCCACGGAAGGAGAAAGATCCGGGAAATTTTGTTTTGCCAATTAAAGTGAATGGGACTACACCAGTTTATGCCTTAGCCGATACAGGTTCAAGTGTTAATGTTATGCCCTATCCATTGTTTAAGACGTTGGGTCTTAGTAATCCGCAACCAAATCATTCGAAGCTTACCATGGCGGATAATTCTCAAGTGAAAGCAATGGGAGAGGTGAAGAACGAGAGAGTTCAAATTGGTTATCAACCATACTTGGCTGATTTTCTTATCCTAGACATTCCGGTTGACAAGAGTTTACCACTTTTATTAGGAAGACCATTCCTACGAACATGTGGTGCAATTATAGACATGGGAAGAGGCACGATGACTATTGATGATGGGATTTCGAAGCAAACATATTATCCCAAACCAAGGGGACCAACTTTGGAATTTATGGAGGAGTTAGAATTGATGGAAGCGGACGAGAACTTGACTTGTTTAGAAGTAGGACGTGATATCCAAGGAAACCCGATGTATGGACCATTAGCTCCACCTTATTTTGATATAGAGGATGAGATGGAACGTGCATTAGTGGTGGAAGCATTTTATAATCCATTCAAAAACATCCTAGTCTACAAGAAGTTGACCGATTTCTTAGGTTCTTTACCGGTGCAACTCAAGAATTTGGAATGGAGACCCGAGGGGTCGGGCATTTACAAGAGACAAAATGGAGATGGAGAATGGCACGTCAAATTCGATATACTATGTCCGGATGGAAGAAGATTCATAAGGAAGTTCAAAACTTTTGAAACATACCGTGAGTTAACCGGAAAATTTCTAAGTGAGGACATCCTAAGACAAGAGTATTTCGAGGAATTCTAAGGAGAAAACAAGGCACCATAATAAACAAGCAATTGTTTGCTTGAATTTCATGAACTATTTCTTTTTAACTTTATGCATTTAGGATTTCTTGTTTTTTCATTTCAGTTTTACTTTTATTTTTATGTTGAGGTTATTTGGTTAATGCATTATGATTATGAGTTTTAGTTTTAGTTTATAAGTATGATGATTTGAGTTTTAAGATTGGATGATTGTTGAGATTTCCAAATGGTGGATGAATGTTGTGTGCATCTTTAACAGGATTTTTGAGTAAAAAAAATTGTTGCATGGAAGGTAAAATGCCTAAGTAACGTGAAAAATGCAAAATTTGGCAAAATGCAAATCGAAATGGTTGTGTCCATGACTGAACCGGTTGCATACAAGTATATATACCAAAAATTTACTTTTCCAGAAAAACACACACACACTAATTCTCCAGCTGGGTTTTGAAAAATTCGTCCAAGAGAAGCTAATTGAAGGTTGTTTAAGTTATAAGAGATCATCATGGCACCCAAACAAGTAAGCATCTACATTCAATTAACTCAATTGAGGTTTAATTAGAGCATTTGATTCGAATTGCATATTAGGTCACTAATTTGAGGGTTTTTGATATAATTCGAATTAAGTTGTAATATTTTTGGATTAAGTGGGTAATTGATATAGGAATGCATTGCAAAAATAATTGTAGTGATTGATTCAACATGAAATGAGTATTAGATGATTGAATTTTCGGATTTAATTAGGTTATGCCATTGAATCAAGTTAAGTTGCAATTGGTGATTCCTAGTGGTAGATGATGTGTTTTTGTGAGTAATATATGCCACATTGTTGATTAGAACTAGTGATTGTAGAGTATAGGTCTTATTTGTTGAAGTTCTAAGATGATGAATGTGTGATGATTTGAGGTTTGGAAAGCGAATTTAGAGTAATTCAAGGATGTAGAAATCATTGATGATGTTAGAATACAGTCTAGGAGTGGATTGGACTTAAAAAATTCGAGTGGGTAATGGATTAGAAGGCAAAAGCCTTACGCAGATTGCATAACCGATCCAGTTGCGCAACGCAACCGACCGGTTGGATTTGGCCAAAGGGAGTAACCGATTCGGCTGCTCTGCAACCGAATCCGGTTATAGGTTCTGTGTTGGATATTTTTGAAATTTTGAAGTGGACCTTAGAGGATTCCATGGACCTCCCTGTTTGTTCTAACACTCTTATATTGACTTATATTTGTGATTTCTACAGAGAATTGTTGTAGGTAGCTCAAGCTCGGGACCAGTTCCAATTAACCCGATTGTTACAAAGTTTTGCCAAAGGAACGAGAGGAAGAAAGTCAAGTATAGCTTGAAGACGGAAGCAAATGCCAACCTAAAGTTCAAAGATCTCACCGACGGGGAAAAACATGATTTCCAGGAACGATTGTCAAAATTGCAAAATAGGACATGTTTGGTTCCGAGGGTGATTGATTGGGATTTGTTTGAAGAATATGATTGTGCAGAGGGGTTGAGAAAAATGATGCGGACATCTTATGTATCCGGCGGATGGGGATTCGTTCGATGATTTGTCATGGGAAAGAGCATTTGGCATCAATGAAGAGGTCTATCGAGAGTGGTGTATGAAGTTCTTTTCAACCATGTATTTTGAGAGAAAGGTGAATGTTAGGAACTTGATGGAGGAAGTTTGTGTTTGGTTTAGGCTTTGTGGACGGGATCATGTCTACACTTTGCCGGATTTCGCTGTTGCTCTTGGCTTGTATGAACCACATGAGGTTAAGCATGGATTATTTGAAACTCACTTTTCGAGGCTTCGGAGGTTTGAAAAAGACTTTCCTAGTGTACCCACCTATTGGAATCGAGTGGGAAATCCTTCTTGTACTAGGAGGAATGCTGCAACCATTGGGAATCCATTAATGAGGATACTTCACAAATTGATAGTGACTGGGCCGTTTCATAGGTATGGAAGCAGGGACAAATGTCAGAAACCGGACTTATGGGTTATGATGTTACTGGAAGAGACTAAGGACGGTAATGCGGTTTGGCAGATAGCCGAGTATTTGTCTAGGAGAGCCCCGGGAATCAAAATCAATAGCAACATTTGTGGAGGACATTTTGTGACAAGGTTGGCAAAGAATCTAGGATATTACAATGATAGTGAGTTGGCTAAGTGTGGAGAGCCAAAGTTTAGTGAGATGTGGAGTGCAAATGGTTTTGGGAATGCTTTGAATAGGAAATTGAAAACTTTGGGGTTATGGATTGAACTACAACAACAACAACAACAACCACCACAACACCAGGGAAATATACCAATGGGGAACGTGCAAACGGGTACGTCCAGTAGTTTTGATTCAGGTTGGGGAGAGTGGAACCAACATATAGGTGAAATTCAGTGTAGGGATGTGTGGAGAGACTCGATGATGTTGAGAAGCAATTAAAACAGATGATCTAAATGATTATGTGGCTCCTCAACAGATGATCTAAATGATTATGTGGCTCCTGCACCTGAACTCACTCTTGAGTTTCCAGTGACCTCCTCAAGCTCAGATCCTAGACCACAAAGTAAGTGGACAAGATCTTAGGACATTGAGCTTGTAAACATCAATGGTGAACCCACTGAAGGCATGCTCACTAGAAGCATGGCTGCTAAGTTAACAGCAGCTTCAGCCAATGAATGTATATATGCTGATTTTCTATCAGAAATAGAACCCTAAAGTGTCACTGAAGCTTTAAAACACCCAAGTTGGGTTCAGGCCATGCAAGAAGAACTTCAACAGTTTTATAAAACAAGTTCATGACCTTGATCAAATGTCCTCAGGATGTCATTGTCATAGGAATGAAGTGGGTTTTCAGGAACAAAACTGATGAAAACGGCACTGTCATTAAAAACAAAGCCAGACTTGTAGCCAAAGGTTACAGTCAATAAGAAGGCATTGACTATGATGAGACATTTTCTCCTGTTGCAAGAATGGAAGCTGTTAATACAAATAAGCCGTAAAAACGTTTATTTATATTTTACGATCTTCTAATGTTTTGTCGATAACAAACGTAAAATCATTTTAACGAAACATATAAAATACGTAAATGGGTTGAGCCAATAGTTTACTAACACACTTACGTTTTCACATAAAACACTAAACAAGTAAAAGTGGTTTTATGATTTAGTAATACATATGTGCAACAACTAGTGTTTTCATATTGGGTAAATATATACATAACTAGTATGTATTATAATAGGTAATATAAATGGGTAGAAACTTAAGTATTTGACCCAATGACCAAATACATTGAATGTAGTTGGGTAAAACCCAAAGTCCATGAACCATACCCATGGAGCATAACCCATAACCCATTGCATGACATCATGCATAAGTCATATATGGATATTATCCATGACCCATGGTTTTAACCCATGACCCATGGACTAGATGCATTGCATATTGTGGATACATTGTATCTACTTGGATACCCATGGTCCAATGTCTAGGACCCATGACCTATAACCCATGACCCATGACCCAAAACCCATGGGCAAAGGGGAGCTTCCCACGGATCACTAGTAATACACTAGGCGGATCCCTCAAGCGAGGGATCCGTGAAACAGTAGCTATTTTTCTTCTATAAATAGTGAGCCAATTCTTCATTGTAACTTACCCCTTTTCACATATATTTTCTCTTTGAGTTATAAACTCTCTAACCTCATATCCAAGTGATCTATGTATGTAGTTTTGTTTTTGTGTGATTCTCTAGGTTCCTCTTAAAGGCGAGATCACCACCTTTTGAAGTCAAGCAAGCTCAAGTCCATGAGTTGCCATGCTTCGTCATCTTCAAAACTACTGAGGTTCTCTTGTTGATAGTTCTCTTCTTTCTAATTAGAAGTGTAGTGTCGAAGACAGAAGTGAAAGATGTCTAAAGGGTCAAGACGAAGACATTAGTGAAAGGTGTCGAACGTCCGTATTGAAAGCACTAGTGAAGGGTGCTTAGAAGTTAAGGCTAAAGGCATTAGTGAAGGGTGCCTAGAGGTCGAGTCAAAGGCATTAGTGAAAGGTGCCTAAGGTGTACATTCTATATGGAGTGTTCGATGTACAAGATAGATTTGTATTGGGTCAAAGGATATTGATATCCTTGTTGATGATGTCATAAGGAGTGAATCTCCTTAGGGATAGGATTTGTGTCGTGTTGGGTAGTAGTTCCTTCATTGTTATGGAACTCGGTATCTAGCCTAATACCGGATAAAGGGTAGGCGACGTTGTGATAGGTTTGGTTCTACCTCGTGGAAGAACCCGGTATCTAGCCTTTTACCGGATAAAGAGTAGGCAACGTTGTGAAGGCTTCTCCGTCATAAGGAGTTGGTGTCGTGTAGTGTTTACGAACTCTCGAGTAGGTGACTCGGGGAGTGGAGTAGGGCAAGGAAGGTGTCCTTGTAGCCGAACCACTCTAAATACTCGCGTTGTGGTTTTGTGCTTCTTACTCCTTATTCTTTCATTACATATTTATATATGCTTGTCTATCAACATCCAACACACATGTTTAAATAGATTGACATAAGTCGATCTAAATAGTTTAAAACCAAGTTTTAATTGGTAAAACTATTCAACCCCCCCTTTTAGTTTTCCTCAATTGGTATCAGAGCTTCGTTACCAAGTTTCTTAGAGTATGTTGTACTTTAAAAACTTGATACGATCCATGTTTAATTGAAAACTACAAAGAAGGTCTTTTACAAAAACAAACACCATGTTTTTAAAACACTTTTGTAGGATGTTGATTAGATGACAACTTTTTTTTACTAAATTGCACTAACCTTCCTTGTCATGTTGCTTAGTTAAAGCTCATACCTATCAAGCCATAGGAATTGCTTGGTAACAAGAATACCATCCCTAAAAAGGTATTTTAAAAGGAACCGGAGTTGTCTACTGACATTTGTTGTGTCTTTTGTAAAGACATTCCTAAGTGCATTAGAGGTATGATTTCCCACTTATCTCTAAATAACATTAGCTTAAATAATAAGTATGCTCACGTAGGAATTTATATGATTATCTTTTCACATACTCATACATTACACGTAGCTTCGTTAGAAAACTTTTCGTGCATACGTGTTACTCTTTTGTCTAAAGTCTAGGTTTATGAGTTTGTATATTATTTTTCATTATCCAAAACACAAATCTCAAAAATTCCTCCTTCCCCTTAAATATTCCTTCCGAACGTCTTCACTCCACCAAACCCTCACTTTTCAAATCTTCCACTTTCAAAAATTACCTCTCATTCAAAACTTCATCTTCCTTCTCATCTCATCTCATCTCATCTCATCTCATCTCAAACCGAAACCAAGAAAGATCCTCGTCATCATGGTTTACATCGCCTTCGTACTCATCGTCTTGACACTCATCCCTCTCGTGTTCCCCATGATTAAGTTTTCTTATGGAGACATGTACTTTGTGTTGTTAATCTACATTAGTGTTATATACTCAATCCTTTGTATCATTCTTAGCATTGAAATGAAATATTACTAATGTTCTAGTTTATCTAGTTTACTTTTCATAATGTGTTTGTCATTTCTTTTATTTTATATCCTTCGTATTCTTTGTCTTGAGATACGTTAGAAACCGATAATGCATGCTAAAAGTAAATGTTGGCTAATATACATATCTTGGTATAAAACTATAAAATACAAAAACCTATGTTTTTATCAAAACCCTTTTTATGTTACTACAGATCCACGGATCCCTGTAGTTCTACTAGCCGGATCCCTCATGGAAGGGAACCATGAGAACCATCATTCTGGAAGACAGTTTCTCATGCAATATAAAAACTGCTTTCTTCCTAAAAGAAATATTCCACTAGAATGTCAAACATTAAGTGAGTTAATTGTCATTGTTAATAAATATCTAGTAAAAACGTTAGGTGATCATCTTTTGTGCTTTAACGAGTCTCATCATTTTCTTTTCACTTCCATAGGTCTCGTCATGTCTCATGAGTATGAGTTCGAATTTTCACTCACTTATGTTTACATTCCTAACATCTATCTTGAGCCCAACACACCTGGCAATCATGTCCGTGGGTTCCATAATCTCGAAACCCGTCACTTCCATGAAGGACATATTGTCGACACTCCTTTACAATACGAAGAAGGTATCAATACCTCCTTCTGAACTGTAGGACTGGAATGTCTTCTCAGAATTAACGAGAAAATTTGTCCGAGGTTTGTATTGGAATTCTTCCGTCAAGTCGAACTCGTTCGTAACGAGGATCGATCTCTATCCCTTTGGTTTTGGATCAAAAACCAAAAATTTGTTTTAAACCTTGAGCAATTTTCTCACATTCTCCGAATTCCAAATCATGGACAATGTGCCTTCACTGAATATTGGTCTCTTGATTCTCTCTTCAACTATCGTGAAGAAAATAGTCCATATTGTTCACACATACCTTCCCCTCAAGACTTGACTCGCATGCTATGCAAACCTCGACCCTATTACTCTGATCCAAACATTATCTATACACGGGATATCCGAGAAGAGTACAAGCCTCTCGCACTCATCCTACGCGAAAATATTTGGAGTCTTAGGGGAAATCGAGAAATTCTTCCCGCTTGTTGTGCTCACATAATGTATTGTTTGCTAACACAACAACCATACAATCTCGCCTATCTCTTCGCAAGGCGAATTGTAAATCTTCAAAGCTCCAAGAACAAACTAATCCCTTATGGAATGTTCTTGACACGCCTTTATCATCACATCATGTACTTCCACCCTTAATTTCAAAGTCCGTTGTATGTACTTGTGAACAAGATGATGGAACCTCTAAACACATCTCTCATGAAGACTTTCTTCATCCCTGAATCAGCAAATACTCATCAACCATTTGATGATCCATCTAGCGAAAATGCTCAAGAAACTTAGTTTCTTCTCAAAATAGGGTCAATCCTTAGTACTCATGCTCTATCAATGTAATGTAATTTCTTTCATGAAATAAAACATTTAACGTTTGATATCTCTACTATACTAGTGTTCAAACTTCTTAGAAAACACTAGTTTTGAAATATGATGCTTTGTGTAACCCTTGCATACCTTTTGTAAAGGTACTGTTTAGCAGGAGATGGATCCCTCAATTTGTGCTAGACGGATCCCTCCCCTTAGGGAACCGTAGGATCCGAGCAAACAGAAATGCAGTTGCAATCTTTATACTTCAAACCATGTCTTTAGATCACTTCACACTAGCTAAACAAAGTGCCTTAGGACCAATTAAGTCCTTCTCAAGCTGAGTAAAGTTTCATACTCACTCATAACTCAATTAGATCACACTCAAGGCGCTTTTTGATCTATCGTTTCACCAAAACTCATTACTCTTCCGCTCTTATACTCACACATCATCCCTCAAATGTTAATACATCTAGCTTTAGAAATCCATCAATTTTAGGAAATTGATTTTAGTCATATTTACTTAAAAATGGGTCAAATTCTAGTTTTTTCATTTTCTATAACCTTTAGGATATTTTCCAAAATTATCTTAAGTTACTATCTGGTCTTTAAGATCATTTAGCTCCACTTGACACTTCAAAATTTTCTAGTGTCATCCTTGGTCATTCATTGGTACTCATAGAAGTTCCATCTTTCTTCCAAAAAAGGCAATCATTAGCTACATCACTCATTGCCCTTGATCATTTAAGTACTCTTTCATTTAAGACACTTAGGAAGACTGAAACACTCAAAGAGGTATAGGTATTAGACTTCACAAACATCATCTTTCCTTTTTCTTACCTGCTGAGAGACGGATCCCTAGGATTAGCCTAGACGGATCCCTCATTGGAGGGAACCGTGGGATCTGGGTGACAGATTCATGCTATCTCTAGCTAAAACAATCATTTCAAGCGTATCTTGCTAACTTGAACACTCCATCTCATCTTAATTAAGTCCCTAGATCAGTACAACTCTGAAGTTGACTCTTGTGCATGCTAATCATCACATTCCAAAGGATCTTAGTGGCTTAAGTCTTGAATGCACTTGCAAAATCCTTTTCTTGTGCGTGCTAACTCATCCACCAAAGAACCACCCAAGAAACTTGCTCGTGTTGTACACGAAATTTCCTCAACCGAATCATCTCCCGTTAAATCCACAAATGCTAGGATTTATCCTCCACCAACTCAACCAATCAAACCAATCCCCAAGAGAATTGTTCCCACAAAAATATCATCACCAACCTCCACAATTCCTACTAAACCAAACACACCATTTTCAACCCAACCAACATCATTGGTGCCTAGAGCCATATCATTTACCACTTCACTTTCATCACCACATCTTTACAATCTAGAGGATTTTCCTCCTAGGCCATCTCATCCTCCACCACCGACAACATTCTCCTCTTTAGGAGGAATAGTGGAACAAAATCAAGGTGTTGAGTCAACACTAGCTCTGGCTTGTTTTTCTCCGTCACCATCAAATAATCCCTTTTTGGATTATGAGAAGTCATCAAAGTCAACCACCCGACCACATGGAAGTTGACACCTCTCTACCACCACCATCATTCTTAGTTGAGCCATCCTCGAATGCGCCTCCGCCAATCCCTCCTTCTTTTGAGGCTCCTCAACCCTCTTTACTTGATCCCTCACATCAAGACATTTCCTTTCTACCACCACCACTACCAAGCCATGACAAAGATTGCTATCATTGTCAACATGTTGAAAGTTTGATACATGAAGTACGTGAAGATCAACGTTTCATGTTTTATCATCTCCTCGAACGTTTCGACGAGATCAAACCTAAAAAAAACTTGAGCTAAAGGATTTCAGTGGTGTCCTAGTATCAAGCACGACTTAGATAGTCTAGTAATTCAAAGTCATGTATTGTTCATTTTCTTAGTTTTAGAGTCATGTATATTGTGGAAAACTAGAAGGGGGGTTGAATAGTTTTACCAATTTAAAACTTCCTTTTAAATATTTAGATCGACTTATGTCAATCTATTTGGTTGTTTATGTTGGACGTTGATAGATAGATATGTAAATGTGTAATGAAAGATAAAGAGTAAGAAGCACATCACCACGACACAAGTATTTATAGTGGTTCGGCTACAAGGACACCTTCCTTGCCCTACTCCACTCCCCGAGTCACCTACTCGAGAGTTCGTAAACACTACACCAACTCCTTATGGTGGAGAAGCCTTCACAACGTCGCTTAACCTTTTTTTGGTACTAAGCTAAATACCGAGTTCCTTCACACCAAGGCGAACCACACCTAACACAACGTCGCCTACCCTTTATACGGTGCTAGGCTAACCACCGAGTTCTTTCACACCTTAGGAGAACTAATCCTATCACAACGTCGCCTACCCTTTATTAGGTACTAGGCTAAGCACCTTGTTCCATTACTATGGAGGAACTACTACCCTTCACGACACAATACCTAATCTCAAGGAGATCTACTCCTTGTTACAACACCATCAAGGATATCACCATCCTTGTAAATAAACAAATACTTATATGTATAACGATGCACCTCATCGATTATACGACCTAGGCATTTCTTCACAAATGCTACTTGATTTGGTTCTTCGGCATCCTTCACTAATGCCTTTGACACAACGCTTGGCACCTTTCACTAATGCCTTCGTCTTGACACCTTTAGCATTCTTCACTAATGCTTTGACATGGATGATGAGCACCTTTCACTAATGCTTTCATCTTGACACTTTCGGCATTCTTCACTAATGCCTTCAACCCAACATCTATGGAGAAAGGTAGATCTATCAACAAGAGAACCTTCGTTGTCTTGATGATGACGAAGCATGGCAACTCATGGACTTGAGCTTGCACGTCTTCAAGAAGTGGTGATCTTTCCTTTAAGAGGAACCTAGAAGATCATACAAAAACAAAAGACAAAACTACATAGATCACTTGGATATGAGGTTAGAGGGTTAGAATATTTGGGGAGAGTATGTGTGTAAAAGCATACCTAGAGAGGAAGAAATGGCTCTCTATTTATAGAGGAAATTATCTTCTGTTTCCCCGGACCCCACGGATCCCTACCACAAGGGATCCGGTTAGCACAAAGCTAGGGATCCATGGTCCGCTCCTCTTTGCCCATGTGTATTTTTGGTTATGGGTCATGGGTCATGGGTTATGGGTTGATCCATGGTTTTCTTTCTAGATACAATGTATCTTAAGGATACAATGAACTTGGTTAAGTGGTATATATAAAACCATGGGTTATGGGTCAAAACCATTTGCTAGTATTTACCCATTTAGTATATACTTGTATTTACCCAATTTAGTATACTTAGTTTAAGTATATGTTTAACCCAATATGTAAACACTAGTTGTTGTACATATGTATCTAAATCATAAAATCACTTATACTTGTTTTAGTGTTTTATGTGAAAGCGTAAGTGTGTTAGAAAACTATTAACTCAAACTATTTACGTACTCTATTTGTTTCGTTAAAATAATTTTATATTTGTTATCGACAAAAACATTAGAAGATCGTAAAATATAAATAAACGTTTTCACGGCTTATTTGTATTAACAATCTCCCCCTTTTTGTTGATGACAAAACATAAAATTATTTTAAGGAAAAGCTAAAATTCGTAAAAGTTTGAATTTGTA
Source organism: Chrysanthemum seticuspe (assembly GCA_019973895.1). NCBI lineage: Eukaryota > Viridiplantae > Streptophyta > Magnoliopsida > Asterales > Asteraceae > Chrysanthemum > Chrysanthemum seticuspe. The sequence goes on along the minus strand of BPTQ01000003.1, from coordinate 240,725,491 downwards.
GTTTTTACTTTCTTCTCCCCCTTTTTGTCGAAACAAAAAGAGCTTCGAAAGGAAACTAACACATTATTTTTAGGAAAAACATGTGAAAGAAAGAAAAAAAATAGAAAGCAAGTAACGGGAACGAATCTCGTCTTTTACTCCCCCTTGACGAGTCCATCCCTATGTAAGGGCGTCAAGAAAGTAATACTAAGCTAGTTTGTTTGCAACTAAGTTTGCAAAAGATTTCGTCTAAGTGACGAATGTGCTCCCCCTTGATGATTGCAATTTTGCAAAGGGATGTCGAGAAATGTAATCCTAATATTGCAAGTAATTTGCAATGTATTGTTTTGACACAAAGCTCCCCTAGCTTTAGGGTGTCAAAGGCTTCAAGTGTAGATTGAATAACTACAAAACAAAGGTTAGAAAACAAGTATAATGCACAATTTCCTGCATATGTGATCCAATTTAGTAGAAAAATAGTTTTCTGTCTCACGGATCCCACGGTTCCCTCCTAGTAGGGATCCGTCTAGGTAATTTTGAGGAATCCGTATAGCTGATGATTAAATTCAGCAATGGTGATGTAACAAGTAATGTTAACATCAAAATGAGATATGTATTCAACCAACAAACATATACTCAAGGTAATATGGCAAGTAAAATATCATTCAATAAAACACAAGAGATGATCAACAAATCTCTAAAAACTAAGATAATGATTTAGCCATATTCTACTAATACTAATAAGTGACCAAAGCTTAAGAAGCAACAATGTGCTTGAGTCTAGGGATGAGTAGACTTGTTGATTTGGTCCAATCTTTCAAGAAGATGATTAAACATGAAATGCAACTCATTTCGTACTTCTTGAACAAGTCCTTGGGTGATTAGACAATTAGAGCAATTATTGTCTTGATTAGGAACAGGATGTTTTGAGGAGGTTCTACAATGATGGTGGAGGTACATTGAGTAATTTAGGATGAGGTTCTACTAGGAATGAGAGTGGTGGTAATGGAAATTCCTACATATGATCAAGTCCTTGGTGGTTCCTTGTTTCCAACGATGGACTAGTTGGTGATGTATGTGGTTCCTATTTTAACGAGAAGGTTGGTGAATGGGAAGTTCTCGGTGGTGAATGCTCTAATGAATAGAGATTTGGGTGAGAGAGAGGCTCGGTGAAGGAGTGTATTCCATACTCTAGGAATGAAGGTTTAGACGTTTTGCTAGAACTAGGTACGTTATGTTTATAGCTCAATAATCCCTTTTCTAACCTAAAAGGTTTAATGCTAATTGTTGTGGTTCTCTTGGCAATTGTTGATTGGGTTTGTTGAGGTGAGATTCTAGCACTATTATCTCTTACGGATGATGATTCGATGGATGGGAAATCCTACCATTTGTGGGTTTAACCGGAGATGATTCGGTTGAGGAAATTTCGTGTACAACACGAGCAAGTTTCTTGGGTGGCTCTTGGTTGGATGAGTTAGCACTAGTAGCTTTCCTCATGTTGAAATGACTAAGAAAAAGGTTTCTAAATGCTGAGAATTATGTTGTGTTTGATGACTTATAAAGGGAAGGATTTGGCAAGTGCATTCAAGACTTAAGTCTCTAATATCCTTTAGAATGTGATGATTAGCATGCACAAGAGCCAACTGCAGAGTTTTACTGATCTAGGGATTTAATTAGGATGAGGTGGAGTGTTCAAGTTAGCAAGATGAGCTTGAAATGATTGTTCGAGCAAGAGTTGACATAAATCTGTCACCCGGATCCTACGGTTCCCACCAATAGGGGATCCGTCTAGGCTAATCCTAGGGATCTGGCTCTCAGCAGCTAGGAAAGGATAGAAGTGATGTTTGAAATGTCTAAAGCCTATACCTTTTTTAGTGTTTCAGTTCTCCTAAGTGTCTTTAAATGGAAGGGTATTTAAATGTTCAAGGGCAATGAGTGATGTAGCTAATGATTGCCTTATATGGAAGAAATTGGAACTTTCGTGAGTACCAATGAATGAACAAAGATGACACTAAAATCTTGAGAGTGTCAAATGGAGCTAAATGATCCTAGTGATCAGATAGTGACTTAGGATAATGTCGTGGAGAAGATCCTAAAGGTTTTAAGGTGGAAGAACTACAATTTGATCCATTTCGACCAACTTAGAGGTAAGGATGATTATGATCAATTTTGCCATAATCGAAAGATTTCTAAGTCTAGATGTGAGGGATCATGTGAGAAATAATGAGTGATCTAGAGAGCGGAAGAGTAATGAGTTTAGGTGAAACGATAGATCGAAAAGCACTTCGAGTGTGATCCTTAATGAGCTATGAGTGAGTGTGAAGCTTACTAAGCTTGAGAAGGACTTAAGACATCCTAAAGTATTAAGTTCAGCTAGTGTGAAGTAATCTAGGAACATGGTTTGAGGTGTAAAGGATTGAAACTCCACTTCTATTTGCCCGGATCCCACGAATCCTTCACTTGAGGGATCCAGATAGTTACAAACTAGGGATCCGGCATCTGGGACAGTTTTACTTAACAGTGAGCGTTTGTTCTAAGTATCGAACTTAGAGGCTAATGATCTCTACAGTAAGCATACATGTATACAAGTAAAACATACTAAGAGCATGTAGAAATAGCACATAAGCAATTAAATGAGATCTAGCTCACAAGTAACACATAGGTTTAACAAACTTAACAACCGCTATTCAAGAAGCTCAAAATAGATTTACGATCTAGATTAGTAAATCGTTTGTATTAACAATGGCGTACAAATTAGATGATGGTGTTCAAGACGATAGGGTTGTTTTGGCCAACGGAAGCAATGAACTATGTATAGTCATTATGGATGGTGATTAGCATACAATGAACTTCGTCCATGAAGTCATGTAGCTCTTCTCGATCAAAGCAAGATAATCGCTTGATGAGGCAAGTGGTTGTGATTAATTAAAAGAAAAATCAATTTTACAACTTGGTTGATTAGTAATCCTAAGACAACGCAAAGTATTTCCATTGTAAACTTACTTTAGGGAAACATGGGAGTATAGATTTCCCAAGTGAGAGAATGAATATGAGACTATTACTAGTGGTGCTCAATTACGGCTAAACACGACCATTTTTACGGGTGATTCCACATACCCAACTTCTATCAAGGAAGCAATTCAACCGTTAGGTCAAATTGAGTTTCTAGTTCCACAAGTTCTCCAGTATTCATTCTCAAGTTAGGAAAATTTATATTCCTACAATGGCCTATCGAAGAGTAACAATGATGATACTTTGCTTCGTTTAATATTATACTTGAGACAACTAAGGTGACGAAGGCGTCATGTTAAAAATAAGTTTAAAAGTTCTCCATATGGTAAACAACAAAAAATGGTTGGATGAGTTAGTTCAACATATGTTGTTGGAAAACTTTGAGTTTGGACTTTCGGATATGAACAATTATATTTGCGTTGCAAAATAATTTACTTGAGTATATCGGATGAAATAATCAAGTTGCCAATCCTACTATGCAGCTTGGAGCGCGATCATGAAAAGGAAAATGGGAGAGTACATCATCAACACAAGTGTAGGTTATGATCCTATGTACATTCTTGTTGTTTTTAGAAGACGATACAAGAACAAAAGAAATCATATAAGCACATAAAACATTTATGTTGCACATATGACAAACTCAATCAAAAATCCATTTAGTGTGTTATATGTTTTAAACATTTTTCAACCTATATGACTTATTTAAGTATCTAAACTAACACTTTCGACACAACTAGATGTTATCCCAAACACTCCTTCAAATAGCACATTGATTAGTAGAATATTACTAAATCGACAAACAAGAGAATGAATAGCAAGGTAAGGAAACCACATATGCTATTCAATCAAACAAGCACAAAAGCTATTTGAGATAAGCAAATAATCAAGTAATGCAAAGAAGACAATTTATCATTTAGCATAGCATACGAAAGATCTTTTCATCGCTTTGTGTTAAATATAAACATGTATACCAAGCTTGATTAGTTTATTTTATATTTATAAATATGATCAAAACCTTAATTTCAATAGATGACACATTGTTATTCAAAAGCGAAAACATCCGTCTCCAATTAGATCAAAAGTTTGTGCAAAAGTTATGATCGAAAAATGACTTTCTATTATTAATCAATGATTCTGTAAATTATTGTTTTGAATCAGTTTATGAAATCATTTTTAAATGAAAGTAGACTCAAATACCTTTAAAACGATAGGTGGCACGACTTCTAACGACTTACGGTTAAAAAGTTATGAATTTTTGAAATTCAGACAAAAACTGTCTTCTGTACCTACGGATCCCACGGATCCCTTGCTTGAGGGATCCGTCCAGTGTAACCTGAGGGATCCGCGGATCTGACACAGAATTACAAAAATGTACTTTTTGACCCAACGAAAAGGTTTAGTCTTTGTAGACTTTTTAGTGAAGTTAATTTATCCATTTTTACCTTTATTCAAGCTTGATAAACAAGATATCTAACAACAAGACTTCAAAGAAAAAAAATCACTAAAACACTTTTCATATTATGCTTATTATAAGATAGAAGCATATATCACCATTTAGTCTACAAGCAATTTAGCACGTTTTTGACAAAAAATTGTAACTAAGAAAACATACCTTTGTTATATCCCCTTTTTATGGTTTTAGAAACCATAGACGCGAAATACTTCATGATCTTCTAAGATACCCTAATCCTTTGCTATATTCTCTTTTTATGGTTTTAGAAACCATAGACGTGAAATATTTCATGATCTTCTAAGATACCCAAATCTTAGTATGAAGACTTCTCAAAGGAAAATGTTAGAATGATCTATCACTATCCAACATGTGATGATTTCTAAAAACATGACTTTTTGTTTTAAGAAATTTCCTTCTTTGTAGTTTTCAAACATACACGGATCGTATCAAGTTTTCAAAGTACAATATACTAAAAAAAACTTGGTAACGAAGCTCTGATGCCAATTGTGGAAAACTAGAAGGGGGGGTTGAATAGTTTTACCAATTTAAAACTTCCTTTTAAATATTTAGATCGACTTATGTCAATCTATTTGGTTGTTTATGTTGGACGTTGATAGATAGATATGTAAACGTGTAATGAAAGATAAAGAGTAAGAAGCACATCACCACGACACAAGTATTTATAGTGGTTCGGCTACAAGGACACCTTCCTTGCCCTACTCCACTCCCCGAGTCACCTACTCGAGAGTTCGTAAATACTACACCAACTCCTTATGGCGGAGAAGCCTTCACAACGTCGCTTAACCTTTTTCCGGTACTAAGCTAAATACCGAGTTCCTTCACACCAAGGCGAACCACACCTAACACAGCGTCGCCTACCCTTTATACGGTGCTAGGCTAACCACCGAGTTCTTTCACACCTTAGGAGAACTAATCCTATCACAACGTCGCCTACCCTTTATTAGGTACTAGGCTAAGCACCTTGTTCCATTACTATGGAGGAACTACTACCCTTCACGACACAATACCTAATCTCAAGGAGATCTACTCCTTGTTACAACACCATCAAGGATATCACCATCCTTGTAAATAAACAAATACTTATATGTATAACGATGCACCTCATCGATTATACGACCTAGGCATTTCTTCACAAATGCTACTTGATTTGGTTCTTCGGCATCCTTCACTAATGCCTTTGACACAACGCTTGGCACCTTTCACTAATGCCTTCGTCTTGACACCTTTAGCATTCTTCACTAATTCTTTGACATGGATGATGAGCACCTTTCACTAATGCTTTCATCTTGACACTTTCGGCATTCTTCACTAATGCCTTCAACCCAACATCTATGGAGAAAGGTAGATCTATCAACAAGAGAACCTTCGTTGTCTTGATGATGACGAAGCATGGCAACTCATGGATCAAGAAGTGGTGATCTTTCCTTTAAGAGGAACCTAGAAGATCATACAAAAACAAAAGACAAAACTACATAGATCACTTGGATCTGAGGTTAGAGGGTTAGAATATTTGGGGAGAGTATGTGTGTAAAAGCATACCTAGAGAGGAAGAAATGGCTCTCTATTTATAGAGGAAATTCTCTTCTGTTTCCCCGGATCCCACGGATCCCTACCACAAGGGATCCGGCTAGCACAAAGCTAGGGATCCGTGGTCCGCTCCTCTTTGCCCATGGGTATTTTTGGTTATGGGTCATGGGTCATGGGTTATGGGTTGATCCATGGTTTTCTTTCTAGATACAATGTATCTTAAGGATACAATGAACTTGGTTAAGTGGTATATATAAAACCATGGGTTATGGGTCAAAACCATTTGCTAGTATTTACCCATTTAGTATATACTTGTATTTACCCAATTTAGTATACTTAGTTTAAGTATATGTTTAACCCAATATGTAAACACTAGTTGTTGTACATATGTATCTAAATCATAAAATCACTTATACTTGTTTTAGTGCTTTATGTGAAAGCGTAAGTGTGTTAGAAAACTATTAACTCAAACTATTTACGTACTCTATTTGTTTCGTTAAAATGATTTTATATTTGTTATCGACAAAAACATTAGAAGATCGTAAAATATAAATAAACGTTTTCACGGCTTATTTGTATTAACATATATCATATCTCTAGTTTTATTAAATGAAATTACATGATATTTGCTATATTATTCTGAGTATATGATTATTGTTCTAATACATATCTCACTTTGATGCTAACATCTTTTGGTGCATCACCTTTGCTGTATTTTAGTTACAGACAGACGGATCCCTACGTTTTGCCTAGATGGATCCCTCCAAGGAGGGAACCGTGGGATCCGTGCAACAGAAGACTAGTTTTCTACTAACTTGAGTCTTATTTGCATGAAATTATGCATTATATATTTGTTTTCTAACATTTGTTTTGTAGATTTTCAATTTACACATGAAGACTTTGACACCCTAAGTTAGGGGGAGCTTTGTGTCAAAGCAACACATTGCAAAATCATTTGCAATATAATTCTCATTAGGATCACATTTCATGACGTCCCGTTGCAAAGTTGCAATCATCAAGGGGGAGCATAGTCGTCACATAGACGAAATCTTTTGCAAACATAGGTGCAAATGAACTAGTTTAGTATTTTTTTTTTCTTACTTGACGCCCTCAAAAAGGGATGGACTCGTCAAGGGGGAGTTAAGATGAGAACACTTCCCATCACTTGCTCTCTACTTTTTCATGTTATACTTTTCTTTCACATGTTTTTCTTAAAACAATGTGTTAGTTTCTTTTCGAAGCTCTTTTTGTTTCAACAAAAAGGGGGAGAAGAAAGTAAAAACTACAATTCAAACTTTTTTGAATTTTAGTTTTTTCCTTAAAATAATTTTATGTTTTGTCTTCAACAAAAAGGGGGAGATTGTTAATACAAATAAGCCGTAAAAACGTTTATTTATATTTTACGATCTTCTAATGTTTTGTCGATAACAAACGTAAAATCATTTTAACGAAACAAATAAAATACGTAAATGGGTTGAGCCAATAGTTTACTAACACACTTACGTTTTCACATAAAACACTAAACAAGTAAAAGTGGTTTTATGATTTAGTAATACATATGTGCAGCAACTAGTGTTTACATATTGGGTAAATATATACATAACTAGTATGTATTATAATGGGTAATATAAATGGGTAGAAACTTAAGTATTTGACCCATTGACCAAATACATTGAATGTAGTTGGGTAAAACCCAAAGTCCATAAACCATACCCATGGAGCATAACCCATAACCCATTGCATGACATCATGCATAAGTCATATATGGATATTATCCATGACCCATGGTTTTAACCCATGACCCATGGACTAGATGCATTGCATCTTGTGGATACATTGTATCTACTTGGATACCCATGGTCCAATGTCTAGGACCCATAACCCATGACCCATAACCCATGACCCATGACCCAAAACCCATGGGCAAAGGGGAGCTTCCTACGGATCTCCAGTAATACACTGGACGGATCCCTCAAGTGAGGGATCCGTGGAACAGTAGCTATTTTTCTTCTATAAATAGTGAGCCATTTCTTCATTGTAACTTACCCCTTTTCACATATATTTTCTCTTTGAGTTATAAACTCTCTAACCTCATATCCAAGTGATCTATGTATGTAGTTTTGTTTTTGTGTGATTCTCTAGGTTCCTCTTAAAGGCGAGATCACCACCTTTTGAATTCAAGCAAGCTCAAGTCCATGAGTTGCCATGCTTCGTCATCTTCAAGACTACTGAGGTTCTCTTATTGATAGTTATCTTCTTTCTAATTAGAAGTGTAGTTTCGAAGACATAAGTGAAAGATGTCTAAAGGGTCAAGACAAAGACATTAGTGAAAGGTGTCGAACGTCCGTATTGAAAGCACTAGTGAAGGGTGCTTAGAAGTCAAGGCTGAAGACATTAGTGAAAGGTGTCGAACGTCCGTATTGAAAGCACTAGTGAAGGGTGCTTAGAAGTCAAGGCTAAAGGCACTAGTGAAAGGTGCCTAAGGTGTACATTCGATATGGAGTGTTCGATGTACAAGATAGATTTGTATTGGGTCAAAGGATATTGATATCCTTGTTGATGATGTCATAAGGAGTGAATCTCCTTAGGGATAGGATTTGTGTAGTGTTGGGTAGTAGTTCCTCCATTGTAATGGAACTCGGTATCTAGCCTAATACCGGATAAAGGGTAGGCGACGTTGTGATAGGTTTGGTTCTACCTCGTGGAAGAACCCGGTTTCTAGCCTTGTACTGGATAAAGAGTAGGAAACGTTGTGAAGGCTTCTCCGCCATAAGGATTTGGTGTCGTGTAGTGTTTACGAACTCTCGAGTAGGTGACTCGGGGAGTGGAGTAGGGCAAGGAAGGTGTCCTTGTAGCTGAACCACTATAAATACTCGCGTTGTGGTTTTGTGCTTCTTACTCCTTATTCTTTCATTACGTATTTATATATGTTTGTCTATCAACATCCAACACACATGTTTAAATAGATTGACATAAGTCGATCTAAATAGTTTAAAACCAAGTTTTAATCGGTAAAACTATTCAACCTTCTAGTTTTCTACAGAAGCCATCAGGATCTTCCTTGCATTCGCAACCTATATGAACTTCAAAGTTTATCAAATGGATGTAAAAAGTGCATTCCTAAATGGTAAACTCAAGGAAGATGTGTATGTTCAGCAACCACCTGGCTTTGAGAGTAGTGAATTCCCTGACTATGTCTGCAAGCTTGACAAAGCCCTATATTGACTTAAACAAGCTCCCAGAGCATGGTATGAAACTCTCTCATCCTTCCTGATTCAAAACAAGTTTGTCAGAGGAAAGATAGACAACACATTGTTTATCTACAGGACAAAGCAAAATGTGATACTGGTCCAAGTATATGTTGATGACATCATCTTTGGCTCAACAAATTATACTCTTTGCAAACAGTTTGAAAACTGATGACAAAGAAATTTGAAATGAGCATGATGGGTGAACTCTCTTACTTCCTTGGACTACAAATCAGGCAAACTGATAAAGGAATCTCCATCAGTCAAGAGAAATATACCAGAAATCTCTTGAAGAAATATGAGATCTCTGACTGTGCCTCAGTGAAGACACCAATGGTCCCTCCTAACAACCTTGGACCTGATCTCACTGGCAAATCAGTCAACCAAACTCATTTCAGGGGGATTGTAGGTTCACTGATGTATCTAACGGCTTCCAGACCAGACAAACAGTTCTCAGTCTGTCTAATAGCAAGATATCAGTCCAATCCCAAAGAATCCCATCTCACTGCAGCCAAAAGAATCCTCAGATACCTGAAGGGAACTTTAAGCCTTGGACTTTACTATCCAAAGTGCTTAGGGTTCGACCTCAAAGGGTATTCTGACTTCGATTATGCAGGCTGCAACATAGACAGAAAAAGTACCTCAGGGTCCTGTCAATTTCTTGGAGGAAAGCTAGTTTGTTGGAGTGCTAAAAAGCAACAATCAGTGGCTATGTCTTTAGCTGAAGCTGAGTATGTGGCTGCTGCAGGATGTTGTGCCAATGTTTTATGGATGAAAAGTCAACTCAGTGACTATGACATCCATTACAAAATGGTACCCCATCTTCTGTGACAATACCAGTGCCATTGCAATCTCCAACAACCCTGTCCTTCACCAAAGAATCAAACATATTGATATCAGATATCATTTCATCAGGGACCACATCATGAAAGGAGACATAGAACTCCATTTCATCCCTACTGAATATCAACTTGCTGATATCTTCACCAAACCCTTAGATGAACCTACTTTCAGGAAACTGAAAGTTAAATTGGGAATGCTTGACATTGAAAGTCAGCTACCTGAAAATCAATCCCAATCTCAGTGAGTTCTCTCTGAAATGGTCCATGCTTCCTGAACAAAACCCCAAAACAACCTTCTCACTGAATGAGTAAGACTCATTCAGGGACCCTGACAGTTGATATTGAGCATTGAATGAGTAACTAAATGCACCAAGTATTTCAGTTACTTAAATGTCCTAGGTTGGTAAACATACCAATTTAATATAGGAATATATGTCTCTATGTCCTTCTGTCACTCAAGTCAAGGGTCCCTCAAACCTTACCTCTTTCCACTTGGCATTAAATGCCTCCTCTCACAACAAATATCCTAAGGTTATTTTAATCCAGCAAAATGCACTTTTACTGTGCACTGCAACTGTTCCATTGAAAACCGGAAAATTACTGCGGGTAGTGGAGTGGTGGTATTTATTAAGGTAAATAAAACGTTTTTCAAAACCAACTTTACAAATCCTCGTAAGTGCAAAATATACCCATCTCACCACTCTATAAATACCCCTCTCAAAACATCAAAACACACACAAATTATTTCTGCATCAAAACTCTGTCAAAATCAATTCTCAAACCCAGAAATCTTTGTGTGATTCTTTAAATCCTCAACCAGTTTTTAACAAAATCTTCTCTGTAAACCATTTACAAAAGATTTTTCTTCACCAAACTCAAAAGTTTTTCAACTTTTTGATTGTTCTTGTCAAATATTTTCAAAATCAAAAAAAATAAAATAAATAAATAAATAAATAAAATAAAAATCTTTCAATGGAAATGACAAGAACACAAAGCCTTCATTTTGCACCTCAGTGGGTGGGCGGTATTGAAAATGTTAAATTCAAAACTAATAATGTTATAGGAAATTTTGAATACCCACCTGATGTCCCAGCCTATAAGGGAATTATGAAATTTTTACTCAACTGCCCACTAAAACAGGCCTTTACTCAGTCCCCTTCTATACTGTACCAAAACCTCCTCAGGGAGTTTTGGGCAACAGTTGTGGCCTATGACCCGACACCCTCAACTGATGAGACCGACCTTAGACCACTCAGGGAGTTTCTCATCAAGTTCACACTTTTTAATGGGGAAAAGTCAGTCACCCTGGACTATAAAACGTTTTGTACACCAACAGGGATTGACTATAATCCTGGTAACTATGTTGCTCATCCTGACCCTTCCATAGTTAAGGATGAGTTAAAACAAATTGTTTTATCCAAAGTTTTTGGACAGAACCCCTGTCACCAAGAACTCTTTTCCCGCGGCTTGGAAGATCCTGTTCACATTTGTGATTCAGGTTCTCGACGGGAGTTTTTGTGAGTGATTTTTTACTATACACGAAATTTAGCAAACCTACTAAAATCAATTCATTTTGACTTTTTATTGACTAATCACACTACTTGATTTTGCCGCATATCAAAATTGAGTAACCTGATTTATCCAAAAAATTTTCAATAAAATTGTTTTGGCAAAATCGCTCCTGATATAATTCTTTTATTATATAAAAGATTATAAGTTATACTGATATATAATTAAACAATATCAAATTATCAACATGTTTAATGCCCTATTAAAAGTAAAATATGGAGTATGTCTTAAGCAAACTATAACTACACTCGTAGCAGGTTACCTTGCTATGCAATTTTCCCATCACCAAACAATTTATTACAGGCAATTTATTATTTTGACTCATAATAATCATAATGGAAACGAAATGTAAATCCTTGTGAATTGGTGAAGTATAGAAGCTATGTTGTATGGGTTACTGCATTAGTAAGTTCATTTCATTTGTATTGAGAAAAGCTTAGATAAAAATAAATTATGCCAGACCACATGAAAGTCATCTTAAATCTTTTTAAAATGCTTACGCTCCATTTTTATCCGTTAAACGACCTATTTGATCATCTCAACGATATAGAAAACATATGAACGTGGTTTACATTAAAATGTTTTTAAGAGTGGTGCGGTGCACATGGGTGATGTTAATATGCAATGAAACATTTACTGTTATTAAATTAACCATCAATCAACATAATTTATTTAAAACATGTTAGCGTCTTTTGTTAATCATTTATTCTCTTGTTGGATCAGTGAAATTTGATGCCTTCCCAACGGTCGTGTCCCATAATTATATGACTAAATTCAAATTTTTTAAAAATATATTTGTTTGTTTATGTTTTGTTTTCTATCTTCATGGAACTTCAAACCTTTATATATACACATTACACCATTTCCAAGTCTTTTAACATAACAAACACATATATGGGCAATTGTTCTTACAAAGGTTTTGATACATGTCTTGACCCCATACGGGTCATGACACCTTCCGGTCAAGTACTAGAGTTTAACAGCGCGAAACCTGTCTCAGAAGTCCTTCAAAACTTTCCGGGCCATGGTATTTTTAGAAGAGATCAATTGTTGTCGCCATTAGACCACCGTGAGCTACTCGTTGGAGGTAGATTATACTATCTTTTTCCATTGGCTTCAGATGAAAAAGACCAAAACGTGAAAGAAAAGGCGTCAAGTGGATTGGAGTCTGTTAGAGTATCGGGTGTTGCTGAAGTGGAGCCTATGAGAATGTCGACGAGTGCTGTGGCGTTGCAGCTCGTTACAAATAACTTATCTAATGGGTCAGGCTTTGAAGTATTACCGGCGCCTAGAAAGGGGGTTTGGAAAGTGAAACTAGTGATAAATACAAAACAGTTGGAGGATATATTGTCGGAGGAAGTGAACACCGAGGCGTTGATTGAGCAGATGCGGATAGCGGCAGCTAGCTCAATGACGGTGGGTCCAAGGCGGAGCAAGGGTTATTGGGGAATAAACTTGAAGCCGATTTTTTGTAACGTGATGAATAAGATGGTGGTTGACGATAGTTCATCACCTAAGTCAGTTAGTCCTTTGTTGCAGCAGCAAATCAAATAACTTTTGTAGCATCATGGAATGTAATGGAACTCCTTATTCCAGTTGTATGTAGTATCAAGTCTCTTGTAGTCACTACTATTTCTTTCGATTTAAACGGCTCGTAGTTAAACTTCAACCAAAGGAGCTTAATTCAAGTTTTTTGGTAAGCAGTGTAGTTTACACACTAGATATTTAATAATTAAAATAATAATAATAATAATAAAAATATATATACATTTGAAAGAAAAAATTTTCATAATCAACCCAGCTCAGCCAAAGCATTTTTTTTTTTTTTACCCATTTTGAACTCAACTCTCAATTAAACCAACCAATATAAGCTACTAATAAACTAATACTAGTAACTATTGCAAACTGCGAATATTAATCTACATTCATCTGAAGGTACTAAGTAGCATGGTAAAGTTTGCATAAGAACTGACTATCACGCATGCGTCTACATTACCTGCTTGCAGGTTCTTAACATGCCACTAGCAATGGACGGCAACAGAAAAAAAAAAGTAATTAAACAAAACAGGGTCCTCAGAGTTATACATAAGGTTCTTTGCTAGACTAAGTTGCCATGGAGCTCCAAGTTGCATGTTAAGCTGATACATAAATTCCATCAAGTTGCAAGATCAACACTTTGCTTCCATTTTCTTGATGGCCTTCTCAATTGCAGGTAAATTCTTGCTGAAGTTTGACCATTGCTCCGCAGTCAAGCTGATACCTATATCACAGCAGCCAAGTAGAAGCTCATGCTTCAATGATCGACATACGCAACAAAAATATGGCAAGAAGCCAACTATAAACACAATGTATCATGTTGAAAGTACTAGGCTATTAGCTAAATAGTTCTGATTTTACCCATTATTGTTACTGCAACTAAATCGATAATATTACTCATCGAATACATTCAGATACTTAACTAATAGTCCAACATTTTTATGTAAGTACCTTTGAAGTCAAAGGTCAAACTTTTAACATATTAACCTTACTCATTCCCTTGATCTAAAAGATATAAATAGATATCCTCTCTTACCTAATGGTGACGAGTGACGACTTGTATTTTTGTATAAACTAACAAAATTTGACTCGCATAATAAACTAGGGAACTGATATGGAGAATTGGACACTATAATCTTACAAACGGCAATCTTCAAATAAAAATTATAGCCCTTACTAAGAAATCAACCAGAACAGCGAATCTAAGATCAATAAAAAATGAACATCCAATACTTGAAACAGCAATACCTTTCGAACTAGGAAGCTCTTTGCCATCTTTCCTGTAGTACTCCCTTATAGACACCAAACTTTTCCCTTTAAATTCAGTAAGAGTCACTCTTCTCTTATCTGAAAGCTGCAAGGAGTAATACAAAAAAATCAGTATTAAGACTGATCATATCATAGTTACAACATTTCCGGATAACTTCATGCTACAGGGCTTAAGAAGCTTTACAATACAATACCCAATGCACAGATAATAAAACTCAACAGCTATTGTGTCTTTGTGTCTGACATTGCAATTTAAAGTGATTACACGATATAAAATAATCAGAAACAGATGATCATCTCTAACAAAACATGTTGCAGGAGATAATGTCGTCATGTACACTTTGACGGTGTTTAAAGTTTTGTCAATCAGATAAGCGTTTAGCAAATTCTTTGCTATTTAATAAGTTACATGTATAACGAGCTCTAAATAATAGATTAATCAAAGAATCAGTTTTGGTGCAGGGTGTAGACACAGCTAGAAAAATTATTTGACCCCTAACTAATCAGATAATCAGAAACCATTTCATTATACCCAAACACTAGAAAGATTGTCTATAACCATAATAAGATAATCATTCGAATAGGAGTGCTGCACACATCTAAAATCCTTCATCACACAAGGTTCAACTTCATAACAAAAGCATCCACATAATCACATACAGAAACGGATAACCGGATGATGTTTTCCCTCTTCACGTTACTCCAGGAGTCTCTAACTAAGATGTACACATAACTGGGGTATCCCCGTGACAGTTTCCAACCCTTTCCCTAGCCACCCCCGGATGTGTACCTAGCGAGGTTTGAACCTTAGACCTCTTGTGCGGACATTAGGTGCCTAAACACTAGGCCACTCTGGTGGTGGTTAAAAGAATATCCATAAGCAATAATACACAACTCATAATCAATTCAATTGATTCTTGTGATATTTCTCTATCTTATATATCGGAAGGGGTTGTTCACAAAAGCTTATTTGAACAACTTATTATTATATGTGGAGCAGATATGTTTGGATTGGCTTACCGGCTTATTTATATATAAGCTTGTCTAAAAGTGCTAATATAATGAATAAGCCTAAGCTATTTGGCTCTATCCAAAGGCACAAAAAATGCTCATCAGATGTATCAAAATTCAATAAGCTGCTTTTTACCCAAGCAATCCCTGAATTGTCCACATTTTCGGTTCATCACTTCATCCGGAACAACTCACACTTTATAGTTTTTATGTTAAATTTCACTAAATTCAACCTTAAAAAGGGTAACCATTTCCGGTTTTTGGCACTAATTGACGGGGTTTGAACTTGCAACCACTTAGTGGGTGTGTGTTTGTTTAAGTATGTGGACTTATGAGCTTATTTAATTCCGGCTAAACATTTCATAAGCCTAGATTTTTTGGCTTATTTTGAGACTTATTTATATAAGCCTAATATTATAAGTTGATTATAATATAACAAACTTATATAAACGCATATATCTAAAAAATAAGCTAGAAAAATTTGGACTAATGAAATATAAGTCAAAGTAGATGAGAGATCATAAGCCCACAGAAAAGCTTAGGGGGTGTTGGGCTAAGCTTATATGATGGATTTTTTAAAGGAAGGGGTTGGGCTTATATAACATACTCCATTACAAATTACCATATTACCCTCAATTAACTTAATCTAAGATTCACATTTTCTTAACCAATGTCCTTTTGGTCATTTACCAACATTACCTAAACCAAATACTTGAGAGCTTATGAAAAATGAGTAAGGATCAAATGAGAAGTAAAATTAAAATGAGAAGGGTGAGAAGAAACCACAGCCGCACATTTCAGATGCACCTAAAGAAATAGATGCATCTCCCCTTGAATTTCTCCTCCTCATTTGAAATGTGTGGCTCAAATTTCTTCTCATTCTTCTTATTTCAATTTCTCTTCTCACTAGATCTCTTCCCTATGAAAAATAAGCAATAACCTACTTATATAACATAAGCATAAGCCGAATTGATAAGCTTAGCCAAAACACCTCCTAAACCTATCAAATCCAGGGGTGTCAAAAAAGCCGACCCGGCCAGAACTCGAAGCCGAATAAGCATATTCGGGTTGGGGTTACTCGGGTCAATAATCTTATTAGGGTTAACCCAAATGCTAAATAGAGTCGGGTTCGGGTATGACATTTTTAGTCTCAACCCGACTTGACCCAAACCCGACCCCAATATGAACCAAACAAATTCAACCTAAACCTAAACATTAGAAACTAGGGCTTAATAAAACTAATACACATACTCTGCAAATAATAAGATCACCATCATCATCATACTCCTTCCCACCCTTCTTCTTCTCATCACCATCATCCTCACTCTCACTCTCCTCAACTTGTTGCTGTTCATCCTCCTTAGTCTCCTGCTGTTGGTCCTCAAGGTAAGCCTGAACAACGTTCCTAACAAGCTTCTTCCTGCCAGGCTCCGACAAGTCAACTCCCATCTTCTCAGATGCTGCTTTCCTTATCTTGTATTCTGTCGTTGAGTCCATGTCTGAGGATTTTAGTATCTCTAAAACTGTTTCTTCTATTTTTGATTTTAATTCTGGCTCCATTTTTGTTATATATATATATATAAAAAAAAGGGTTTTTGTTTGTTATTTTTGGTTGTGTTTGGGGTGTCTGCAAAAGTGAAAGTGTTTGTTTGTGTTTTAGTGCTGATTTAGTAATTTTTGGGAAGAATGTATGAATTCAACTAATGTTTTTGGAAGTTGGGATTGGGCCTGGGCTTGTTATTGGGATTACGAGCCCAGAGTTTGTTGTAGTAATTTGACAGTTACATAAGCCCATATTATCCTGTTGGCATTCTTCTTGACTATAAAAATGAAAGAAAGGAAAAAATAATCAAAAAAAAAAAAAAAAAAAAAAACAAAAACATGGATTTTTCAGAAGCTAAAGAAATAAAAGAAGTAAACGCGTCGAACATTGATTGTCATGACGAATCAGCATGCCCAATTGTATGTTTAAACTTATGTGACAGCATTCTGTATAGCAAAGGAACCCACTTCTTCACAAACTAATAAATTAGTGTCACATGCATTTTAAGTACAAAATTAGTCATACATTTAGGCATCTAAATCATTTTCTTAACGCGTCAATGGTTTAGACTTGAGTTATTTAGAAGAAAGAAAACATGTGAGTTAGATAATAAGAGCATACGCTAACACGAACTCACAGTCATGGCCTCAACATCATGATGATGCTGGTGTTATGCCATGGAGGGGCCAAAAAGGTGTCAATGTGACCCCAATAACGTTGATAATGTGTTTGTTTTTGGTGTCTGTGTGTATTTTGGTGTGTATTAGTGAGTCTAGTTTTCATTTCACTATACAAGTGCGGGTAAAACACAGTTTGGTGTGTCAGGTTGACATGGAGCGGGCGATATCAGAAAACAGCGTCATAATACCTACAGCTCTATTAGCTATACTAGCTAGTTGACCAAGTAGCACCAACATTTTCACATATACTGTGTAATAACTATCAAAGTAATTTTGAAAGAGATCTTTTAAAAATAACTTATGTTTTTGTACATTTTAAGACATGAAGTGCGACTTTATTGTCAAGAGAATGTCTTGACTTATTGGTTTAAAACCTGCAGGATCTTTGATCAGAGCTAAAATACTATGACAACCATAAGGTCACAATTAACTTAACCAACATCTAGTGATAACTACAGATTTGACACTAAAATACACATCACGCTGCACATCCTAAAAAGATGCTAGAAATGTGCATATATAACTGTATAAACCATTGTTAACGCCACCACAAAGGTTAAAAAAAAAATTACATAATCTTTATACGGGTATTTGCAAAAAATCACAACCCAATGATAAAAAATATCACAAGTATTGATTAACCTATTTTGGATTGCCATCTGAAATTTTCAGTTGGGAGCTTCTATATTAACTTAAAATGAGCCACCTTTAACTATCTGTAACTGAAATCGTAAGCCATTGCGATCAACTTCTTTGAAGACGTCAGATATCATCTCTATCTCTTAAACTTCCTAGGCCCTTGTTTCTTCTCGCTGCAAGAATACAAGGATGTCAAAACCATAAGTCTGATAAACAAGCTGCACTTAGATATGATATGATCTTTTCAACAAAATAAGGAAACGGATACAACTATCTCAAACTTCGTAAACCAATGTTTAGCGTTACATTTTGAGAGTGAATAGCTTATTGTTATGTTTTCAAGTCCTCGATAGTCAGTTTCTAGTATTTGGGTATGGTGATTATGTAACTATATGAGACTTAACTAATCACTTTTCGATTCTCAGTGGTATAAAAGTAGCTGCAACAAGACTTAAATTCAGTTACTTAAGATTAATATGAACTCGTTTAACACGTCATCCTTATTTCATCAGATTCGCCAATCACTCAAACAACTAATTATCTGAATTATGACACTTCAAATGGCAGAAGCAAACACTAAATTAACACTGTTTCATGGATGGTGTTCTTTTCAGCTGATTGACTAGTTATGATTATTCTATATCACACTCCAGGTGTCTATTATGTGTATATCTCCAATAATGCGAAGCGGAAAACTGTAGAATGTATTACAAAACTGATCGTATTTGTGTTTTATTTGCAATAAACGGAATGGTATATCAGTGGCTACCTTGACTGAGTTTCACTAGCAGCAGGGGCAGGTGCAGCAGCTTTGGCGGTGGCGGTGACAGGTCCAATTCTAGGGACAGATCCAAATCCAGCAACCTCATCCATGCTCTGGCCTTGTCGGCGGTAACGACCACCAGTGGCAACAAAAGAGGGACAAGGTCTGTAAGCTTTGATAGGCCACCAACCGAAGCCGGGTACAGTTGCAATCCCACCTTGCATCCTTCCTTCACCGTTACATCCCCTCTCTACCTCTGATTTCCCACATGCCTGACAACCCCTACATTCATCACAAATAACTATATATTTTGAGGGTCTTTGAGATAGCTTATATTTTGTGCTTAACAGCGTAGCTGCTTGAGATAAACAATTTGGAAATCAAACTGCTTGTTTTGAAGAAAGATAAGCAGTTTTCAATAAGCAGGTTGGAAGGTTGGGAGCTGCTTGTCTTAAGGTGTGATTATTTCTTTATAAAAGTTGGATTTCTCCTTATTTATATACAGAGTACATTTTTTTACACAGAAATACAGAATAAGAAAAATTAAGCATTATTACCCGAAGTGCTTATTTTTAAGCTTATCTGCTTCTACTTATAAGCAATACCAAACCCTCTTACAATGTTTGCAAATTAGATATTTTCAACAACTATCAGTTTAAGCTAAGATATATCAACTTTAATAAGTACCCGAAAGGTATCGAACTGATTGGTTGAGATGCAGAGGAAGTAGTAGAAGAGCTGCTACTTTCTTCATTTTCTTGTTTCTCCACACTGGAAGGTGATGAGGAAGCTCGGAGGACGAAGACCGGATATTTCGGCTGCTGCGACTTGATGGAAGAAACTGGGTATATGGGCCCGGAGAAAATGGTTGTAGAAGCCATTTCCCCTGTTAAACTTTTGGGAGGGTGATAAGAGAAGGTGGTATCTTTGATGTGAGGCTGAGAAGTGATTTACTTGTACAAAAAGAGGGTGTTTGGATTTTGATTATTTAAAAAACCATTATCTGCTTTTGGATAGCTTATTTTAACTGTTTACATCTCTCAGTGCCTCAAACCGCTTAAGTAATGTTATTTTTAAAAGAAAAATGTAAAGTTATTTATAGATTTTAAAGATGTTAAGAAAAACTTATGTAAATCAAAATTACCATGCAGTAGAAAATTTTCGTATTTGGTTATCCCCACTCAAATAAGATGCTAAAAACAGCTTATCAGAAGAGTCTGAAAACCTTCAAAGTAGTTATAAGTTGTACCAAATTACAAATAGATGGCATTCATACACCCAATCACCACGTTGGTAAGTAGTACCAAACAACCCTGAACTATTTTCTTGAGCAATGGCATATGCTTAACATCGCAGACCAATGATTGCTCTACTGGAAATGCCAAATGACATTAAAAGTACACATTGCACAACTTTTGATTCATTTCGCTACCTTTCAAAATCATATACAACCTATTTGACTGGGATGCCAGCTAAAATCAAATACAACCTCAGGTATAATACAAACAAACCATCGGTGCACACTTGGAATGGGATGCCAGTCAAAAACTAGATTGACTTCGATAGCGATTAGAGAAATTCATATACGATAATCATATCCAAATTCCAAAGTAAAACCAACATATATCCATCCAGTCAAGAACCCTGCAAACCTACTAAAAATATCTGTACCATTTTCCTTTTTTCGCTTTTCTTAAAAAGGTATCACCTAAACTCATAATAAAAATGAAGCCTCTTGGTTCTCAGTTGTCATCCCAGGATAGCTGGTTGATCAGCAACTTCACCATCAGCAAGCATCACAGAGCTATGATGATGGACCATGAACCATTGACCATTGTGAAGCTCAAACACATTCGTCATGCTCATAGGGTGGTTGTTGTTGTGGTTGTGCTCCATCCCAACATAGGCTTTCATTGTCACCCAAGCAACACCCGGCAGTACCCGCGACCTTACATCTCGAACTTGAAAATTGACACCTGGCTCCCAATTTAAAGCCAGCTGCCAGCTCCTTAAAACCCCACTATACCTGCATTCCAAAACTTATAACTGAATGATGCTATGAACATATAATCCCACGCTTATAAAATTTGGATATCAGCTGATATGACATCAAAGTGGAACTAGAACTAAAAGAGTAATAAAATTTAGAGAAAAAAAAAAATCAAACTAAAGTAAAAGAGTGATGAGCAACTCACCCAGAAAAATATTCCCCAGAGGCATGAAAACATTTGACATAATCTGCGTTAAGCCAAAGCTGACCCATATCTGGAAGAGATCTTTCTCTAATGATGTCAAAAAAATGTTGATTGATATTCACAATTGCTCTTGTTGTTGCATAGTAAGCCTTCCATCCATTAGCAGGTATCACACCGTCTTGTTCCGTTGTAAAATCCTGAAAATGTGGCAAGGTTGCAGAGTGAGACACAATCCAAATTAAAATATCTTCATGAACCAAAACCGTTTTAAACTAGAACACTAAAAATATGCACTAAAAAAATTAGCATATTACGTCTATGAGCAAACACGGCCACCCACTACTTATATATCTACAAGGCTAAACAAGTATAAAATGAAAAAAAGTTATGGAAACAAGATTAACAACCTATGACTAAAAAAAGCTACTTGACCTAGCCTTCGATAACAATAAGACGATGAGCCCATATTGTACCGAATCAAGTTCTAAAGAAGCAAAGGATTCTAATTGTTCATAAAGGATAGAGTTTGAGACAGACAGGGAAGACCTAAGAAAGCCTTATGAGTTCAAGGCACTTGCGAGTTGCTAAGGATCCAATTAGTAGGAAAAACAGGTGCTCTTGATTAAAACAGGAAGATGAAAGGCAGAATAAATGACACCTATCAGGTACATGAATTATCAAAAACACATTCATCACTAGAAACCTAATTACTACAAAAGATAGGCCGAACCTCCGCTAATATTATTAATCACAAAAAATTATTTACACCTAAAGGCGAGACTCCCACCCGGCATGTCCTCTTAGTTTGGCGGGACAAACCCCGAAACCTACTTACTGTTCCAGGTTTCCTATAGATATTTCAACAAGAATCATTTAAAGCAATCTCATTGTCATCCAGCAAATACAGTAACTTCAGAAGTTGTTCAAATAAATGCATTGCAGTACATGTTCAGGACAACGGATATCAGGGAATATGCAATATATAGGTGACCAATAAGCTACATGTGGCAACATCTTATGAAAAATCATGGCTCGCTATGTATGTTCCATATAGGCTCAACTTCAAGGCAAATGTTAAAGCTAAACAGAAGATCCAATGGCTACTATCTTTAACAAGAGTGCAGGAGAGTTCCAACTTCAAAACCAAACTTTGAGCAACATAAAGATCCAAACAAGAGATGATTCATACTTGGTAAGCATAGACAGGTCATATGATACATATCCATCTCTCAATACTTTTTTAATTGAAAACATACAGACATTCTAAATATGTATTTTGAAACTCAGACATATGCATATAGCACCATTCTACATGAAATGGTGCATTAAAAACAAGGTCCACTTGGGCTATACGGTTAGCAACCTCTGGATATTATATGCCATAGACTACAATTCCTAGATGATAATTTGGACAAAATGATTAGTTTTAATACAATAACTTTACAATAAGAGATACGTATTAACTAACAAATTGATAAAGAATCAGTAAATACTAGAGATCGTCTAATTCTAACTGTGGATCACTCTAGTTAATAAATTAAATTTGAGTCCCCTTATCAACTTAGATATTCATATCAGAGATGTGCTAGACATTCCAATAAAAAATCTGGAGAAACGGTCATCTTATGGAAATAACTTCTATATTTGAAAGATGAGGAGTGCAAAAATCAATTATAATATTAGACAAACTGGTGAAGGTTTCACCACCTTTCTTTCACATATCAGTGTGCTTACTCAGATCAACTGGGAAACATCAGCAAACGTATCTAAATTATCTCAAATTTCATTCGTAATTCCAAATTATGACCAACTTGACCGTCAAAAGTCGAATAAAGATCGAAATAGGAGGTACGTGGCTTATTAATGGAATGGTACAAGTCTGTACAGAACACGTAAGATGCTACATGTTTCCACTTAAAGTAAGTAATAACTGATAGGTCTCTAATACCTTATTTGTCACTTTCTATACAAACAATTGCGTAGATTTAGATAATTTGAAAGTTAATTAAGAGCTACGGTCAGTCATCAGTGAGTAATTGCACTTTGGCTACATGTTTACATAGTCATTTCAAGCAGTTTGCAAATATATCCGTATGGAACTTCAATTACACATTCAGACTGATAGCCATGCTAACGACACCAGATATTATTATTATCCATACCATTCTAAGAAGGATAACAGCCTCATGCCATTTCCTGATAACTACACATATGATATGGGCCACAATATCGGTTCAGTGTTTATAAATTAAATTATGATGCTCGTGTTAAAACTCCAATGTCAATCTTAAGCTAGACATCATCTGGCTATAAAATACTACCCGCTCCCTCTAAAAAACAACATTTCCCATTTTATTTTTTAACCCAGAAAAATAAAAATAAAAATTAAATTCCTTCTAAGTCAAGTCTTCAAATGTATTCTAGTTTTTCCCCCCTTCGTAATCATTACATGAAACTGATAACTTTGATTCTTTTCCCTGAGTTTTCATTATTATGTCAGTACTAAGGAGTAGTGAAGACATTTAAAATATTCAAACATTTATAAAACTATATTTCAAGTAATGTATTGCATTTTTTTGTAGGACGGAGGAAGCATTATCTCTCCACCCTATATGCAAACATCTGTTCTTTCCAAATGTTATCAGAGAGAATTTCTCAATCGTTCAACATTCCAAGAACGCAACGTAACATATACTTCGAAACTTCTTCCTATCACTTAATGTAAAATATCTCCACCAAATACTTTCCAAAAATCTAAACTTTCAAACGCCTCAACTAGTTAGCGAATCTACGCACGTTGCTTTTTCCACTACAATAACCTCCTCAACCCCACATCAATTTCAAACGCTTTAAGCCAGAATCAGTTGACTGACACCTAAACAATGCAAGCGAGCGTAGTAAATGCCCTAAAACTCAACTGACAGCTATACATCAGTCTTTATACAGCTATACAGAACTATCTAAACACACAATCTCATTAAGCTCGACTGACACTCCCTAATTCAGTTTTCAGTGCCCACTATACTCTTAACACATCCGAATCCCTATCTATAAAGTTCATTTTCCTATAACAAGACATGTTTCCAAAATAACATAATATCACACATCAAGTTAGCACAACTATGCACATCCTTTCCTTTACTGCAATAACTTCCTGACATCTGTTTCAAACACTCAAAACATGAGTCGCTTAACTGAAACCTAAACAGCGCAAACGAGTGTAGTTGTAGATGCCGTAAAAGGCTAAAACTCGACGGACAGCTATGCAAAAGATGCTCCCAAATTCAGTTTTCAGTATCCACTATTCTCATCATCCATACATAACGAATTGATGTGGTATATTCATATCATACTATATGAACAGTAAGAATTAGTAACAATTCCTAATCCCTAACAACGTACTCGTATCAAACACATATTTCATATGATTCTTCGCATAACTAGCCGCATTACATCAACAAACTTACGGTCAAAAACAATACAATCGACCTAGCTCAACCATATACGTAGCAGTAATTAGAAAGTGTAAAATGAACGCTTCTGTTATTAGCGTTTCAAATAGAGGCGTTTAAACTAAATCCTAAAGCTAAACGCTCATTTCCAAACAAGCATCATATTATAAACGCTAAACGCTCCTAAATCAAACCAAACAAGCCAAATATCACGCGTATAGTTTTAAAATGAACACTTCTCTTATTAGTGTTTCAAATAGAAGCGTTTAAACTAAAACCTAAAGCTAAACACTCATTTCCAAACAGGCATCATATTATAAACGCTAAGTGCTCCTAAATTATCGCTAAAAGTTATACAGTAAAAAAGACGACAACCTTATGATAAAGCGCCTTCCACGCATTATCATCATTCGCCGCACGCCTCATCGAACTATTCGTCATACTCAACCTACACAAACTCGGATAATCCAAATAACTCAACGCGTGAGTCGTAATTTCCGGAACCAACTGTTCCATCATAGACGCGCCAATCTCCCTATCACCACCAACTCCTGCCACGTGTCCCCCTCCTCCTCCATCACCACCGTTCATCATCCTAGCAGCAGTTACAGCAGCCATTGATTCACCACCACAATTAACACAAGTTTTTGATTTATTATTGTTATTGTTTAGTTTAATGAATTTGAATGAAATTAGGGTTATGATTAGGGCAAGGATTAGGGAAATGAAGGTGATATCCATTGGTGATGGTTATGATGAGACATGAAATTAACCATCAGTGTTTTTGAATTACAAGCCCTAGAAATTTTTTTTATAAATTTTTTTTTATAAAAGATGTGATGAATTGAATTTAAATAAGGTTTGGATGAAAGGAACCCTAATTGTTTTTGGTCACGTGAGTGGGGGGTGGGGGGTTTTAGAGAGAAAATTTGGGGGTTTTTTGAGAGGGGGAAAGAAAGGGTAAATGCCTATAGCCTTTTTGTTTTCGGGCTGGGGTAAGACTGTCTACAATAGTTTAAAACGGTTTGAAATTATCCAAACGAATAATTGTCATCATCCGTAATTTATTGTATCGCAAGACAAGAAATTGAAAAACATTTCCCGTCGGATTAATTGCAAGGTACCTGTTATCTTAACGCGCTGGGTACCATGCTATTATTAATTAGAGAGATACGTTTTACTCACATACACGTTATATAACCGAGGTATTTTGATCGTTTTTTACTTTTTCTCAGGGCACGCTCAAATATGTTGTCTTTAACTCACATGTACGTGACCTAATCGAGATATTCTGACCGTCTTTTACTTTTTCTCTTACCACCTCCGAATACGTTTTACTCAGATATACGTTATATAACGAGATATTTTGATCGTTTTTACTTTTTCTCATGGCACACTCAATATGTTGTTTTTAACTTAGATGCGCGTGACCTAATCAAGATATTCCGACCGTCTTTTACTTTTTGTCATACCACCTCCGAATATATTGTCTTCGACTCGAATGTACATGCCTTAACTGAAATATTCACTGTTTGTTTCATTTATCCACAAATAAATATTTAGTGAGATTCGAACTTGTAAAACTCTTGCTAAAAGTGGTTGCTTGGATGGGTTTAGGTTCTTGATGAGATTGAAGGGTGAATTTGTCATCTTTGAAAGTCAAATATTTTTTTTATAAAGGTATGAGATGGTCAAACACGCCATATCTTCAGAGTATGTTTTGCTAAAAAAGAAAGATTGGTAGTATCATTTATAAATGGAAAGAGTTTAATACTATCACTCAATTTCAATAACCTTTTCTTATGGGTAACTCATCCACTAACAATCTTACGAGACCGGTTTCATGGCAAATATGTTAAGATGTACACTGTGTAACGGCATGATTAAAGGGACATGGAGACGTGACTCACATGTTACGCCACATTTTATCTATTGCTAGGATACCAACTTTTATGAAAAGTCTAAGGTAGAAAACTAGAAACATTGTGTAATATAGAAATAAAATATATTTATTACAGGAAACAATATATGAATCGTCATAAACAGGCCACACATGAAACGAGTATCTACTGACATAGGTTACCAGCATGTATTTGCCGTAGCGGTATTTGAGTTACCCATAAACCAATAAGTTACAGGTTGAAGTTTCTATCAAGACAAAGTCTTGAGGCACAAGCAGGATCTGTTGTAATAACTCAGATATAAGAAATGATGTCAAATCTGCAGATTTTAGCCAATATACATATCAAACATGCATCCAAAATACACATCATGATAAAAATGTTCAAACTCTCATTCGGATGCTGTTGATAATCTATTTCTAGAGATGGGTTAACTGTGGCTATCTGTAGAGCCAAAATGCCACAAATATAAACTCTAAAAATACTACGCAGATGCTACAGTCCTAAAGATCTCTATCAGTTATATTTTCTTGATCTGCAAAATACAACTTTGGTTAAACTGCTAACAGAAGTTCAGAACAACAACTGCTGTGACAACACATGTAACAAGTAGCAATTTCCAACTTCTTTTGTTCCCGACTGGTTTGCAGTAAGGCGAGCTAAAGATTCGATCTGAAACGATCTTTAGGATGGCTGCAATGGCAAAAGAAAAGCACACAGCCAGCACAGTGAGCTCGGCCTTCTCCAGATTTTCTTGATCATTTGCAACCTTCTCAATAGTTTGCCTGCAGAGAAGGATTCAGGAGAAAATGAAAAAGGATTTGAATTTTAGTGGAAAGTCAATGTAATAGCTGTCATATAAAAGTGACACTTCCTACTCATTTACTTATGATTTTATGAATGAACACTTTAGATTGTGTTTTTTTCTCAAGTGGGTCAAGAAAAGGTCAAATGGGCTGAAATGAAGAAAGCTGAAAATTGACTGAAGTCTAATTTTAATGTAATACAGCCTCCAACACTGCTTTTACTCGATTATCGTTATAATTTAAAAATATATATATATAAAATAAATAAATAATAATAATAAATCACAAGCAATGCGTTTTTTAATTGACAGAAGATTTGGGGGACAAATAAGGAAATCCGATGTCCATCATGCAATTTGATTAGTAAGACAACCCATATTTACAGCATTAAATATGTGAGTATAATACATCTATAACCTGAGCATGGCGTTCTCTCTAACAATCAACTCCAGATGGGATGACACAAAAGCCTTCCACGACTCCAAGTCAGCAATTTCTTTTTCCTACAATATTGATGATTTTAGGTGAATATAAGTTTATTAGTTCATAACTTTACAAAACGGAAACAACTCACCATAGTCGCCTTCCATAGCAAAAGCTCCTTAACTTCTAATCGGGCTTTTTCTACAACCGACGTATACTTCACAAGCTCAACATCAATTTGAGGAAGCACGTCCCCTTGTCTCTTATTCAACTCTTTAATGTAATCCTCCAATAAAGATAAGTTCTTTTCGAGTAATCTGACCTTTTGCATCAAAATCTTCAAAACAGCATCACCATGTATTCTTCCATTACTTTTTGTCACGAGTTCAGGTATTTTTGTGGCACTTGCAGGTTTCTTTGCCACATCATCATCAACCCTTTTACCATCATCAACACCTTCCATCTTTCTACTAGTAGCATCATCCACGTTCCTTTTTTCACCATTTGTTTTTCCATTTTTTGACCCCGTAGTTTGTGCTGAACCAGCAGATGCGGTTGAACTAACATTTGCTGATTCTTCTGATGTCACAATAAGATCTTCAAGCATCCTTTCAATTGCATCTACACCGTAAACTTCAATCACATTTAATGTGCAGTAAAACTCTGACCCGTAATGGCTAACTAAAGTCAACTTTAAGTATCGAGCCCATTTGGGCTCGGGTAACTTGAAGTATTGACGGTGTTTAACGTTTTCAGCAACAAAAGTTCCAAGAGGGTACCATGTTTCACTTGGGAAAACCAAACTTCCCGACAACGAAAATTGCTTAAAATTAGAAGAATGGTGTTCAAAATTTGCAATCTTCACAGCATCAACTAAAGTTTCTTCTGCAAGCTCGATGATGACGTATTTATCCACAACAGAACATGGGTTTCTCAAGTACTTGTCATGGTCTAAACCCAAGATATTGCTTGCTCCATTTGCTTCCTTATTATGAGCCACAACTTTAGCACCTTTGGATGCAGAGGCGTAGTTGTAATCTGTCCCATCAGGCTCGAGCCGGTGGGTTATGTTCACCAACCCACTTGCTGCACCACTCGGTGCGCTACTTGAACCGTTCTCTTGCTTTGTAATGTTTCTAAACTCATCAATATTGGGATACGTGTGATGGGTTTTCCCGTTCTGTAAGTTGTCTTGTTTCTTTTCCACACATCTATCTTGAAATTCTCGCTCACAAACTAATGCAGGGTAACCTAAAACTTTTGAAACTACTTCTACTGGACTAAATCCTTGAAGAGGGTTCTTGTCAGTATCTACAAAATTAAGATCATGAGACACAGAATCACTCGGCTTCCCAGATACATTGGGCTCTAAAAGCGCCCTATCTGGATGAGTTTGAGCTTGCTCTTCGATATGTGGATATGTAGTGTTAGTGAAGTTGCTACTATGTGCATCTACATTCCCTGCCAAATTGTTTGACACGCAATAAACAGATTCAGATAATCAATTGTTCGTGTACCCAGAAAATTCTGAATATTGCCTGCAAAATGCCCTTAAAAAAGTGGTATTTAGGATTGCTTATCAAAAATGCTTATATGCTTATTCTAATTTGATACAACGCCTAAGCACTTTTGAGGGTATCTCGGGTTAGATATCCAATTTGACTCTTTGTGAGTGAACAACGTTGTTATGAATACTTGCCTATTCCAAACTGATTACTTAATGCAAAAAAATAATAACCAAAGTTAGCACTTATAATAAGCAATCTGAAACACCCCTTCAAGTTTTCCTAAACTCCTTATCCAGCCTGATCTCTAAATAATCACATAATCTCAGTGTACCCAAAAACTAGAATATCAATTTTGCGCTACATGAAAAACCCTATAACCACTTTTAAAACACAATTCAAAACACCCTCAAAGACCATTCGTGAAAATCTACTTAACTGGTATCTAAAAGAGTAACAAAACCAATTAAGCTCAAATTAATAAATGGGTATCTTAGGTTACACATGGTCAAGCAATATCACAAACACACACTATACTAAAAGATACAAAAAAATAACCCCCTTAAGTGGCCTAGTGGTAAAAAGCATATGTTCTATCATCACTAAAATGCGAGAGGTGTCAAGTTCAATTCCTACTAGGTTCAAACCCTATGGATTAGTCGACCAAAAGGTCGAAAAGCGCGGTTATTACAATAAATATAAGGGCTAATCAAGATTCATAAAAGCACAACATAACTTCCAAATTAAGCAAATGGGTATTTCAAAATATATGAGAAATAAGAGAATGATACCTTCATCTCCATGAATGAAGCAGAATGCAGAGATGGAAAGTAAAAAAATAAACCAAAATGAGACCATTAAATGAGTTGGTATGATTATTGGTGGGTGAAATGAAATATGCAACTGCACCATCGATAAAGGGTGTTTTTTTCATTATTCATTAAACAAACACTTATAATATGATGATCACCCATGTAGCTACTTCGTCTTTTTTGTTGTATACATGTGATGATGTTGTTGGGGTTATTATGGTTATGGTTGTGTTCTTTTTCTCAGGTCAAGATTTGGATGTCATTGTCTTGAATTTGTGACACCTTTATTATCATGTCTAACTCCATATTCTACAAAGGGGTGCAAAAGTGCGAGTTTAAGTTTTTAGGTTGGTACTTAGTAGTTGGTTTGAGGCTAGTACTAGGGACCAACCAAAAACCGAATCGAACCGACCTGATAAAACTGACAAAACCGAATCAAACCGAGTAATTTCGGTTCGGTTCTCGGTTTAGGTTTAAAACCGAGCCGAACCGACCAAAACCTAACCGAACCGAGTAACTTCGGTTCGGTTCTCGGTTTGAATTTTTACATTTTTCGATTTTCGAGTCGGGCCGGTTTTTGTCGGGTCGGGTCTGACCCAATGCTCACCCCTAGTTAGTACTTGGTTCCTTGATGTAAAAAAGAGTAAATTATACATATAGTTTAGAGTAAATTACACCATTCGTCCCTGTGGTTTGGGTGAAATCCCTACCCTCGTCCCTCCTTTTTTTTTCTTGCATCATGAATCCTTATAACCAAGTTTCGTCACACTGTTCGTCCCTATCACTAACGGCCGTTAGCTGGGCTCGTTAAGTTTGCCCACGTGCCTCCCACGTGGGGGTATTTTTGTCTTTCTCTTTTTGCCTCTATTTTGAAAACCGAATTCTTGTTGGCCAACATAAAAGTAGTTTGATTTTTTTTGTTTTTGTCATTTTTTATACGTTTTCCTCCGTTTTTATGCGTTTTTTACGTTTTTTCCCCCTTTTTCTTACGTTTTCGTCCCCTTTATCCATTTCCGTCCGTTTTCTTACATTCTCATATGTTTTTACCCGCTTTCGTCCGTTTTTATACATTTTCGTCTGTGTTTTTACGTTTTCGGCCGTTTCATACATTTTCATCCATTTTTATATTTTTTCGTCCGTTTTTCTACGTTTTTATACGTTGTAATCTGTTTTATACGCTTTAATCCGCTTTTATATGTTTTGATATTTTTTATCCGTTTTCGTCTTCTCATACATTTTTTTATCAGTTTTTGTCCGTTTTTATAAGTTTTCATACGTATGAAAGCAGACGAAAAAAACTGACGAAAATGTATATAAACAGAAAAAAATGGATAAAAACGTAAGAAAACGAACGAAAACGATAAAAACGTGTGAAAAATTAAGAAAACGAACGAAACGTATAAAGGGACGAAAACGTAAGAAAAACAGATGAACACGTAGGAAAATGGGAGAAAATGTTTGAAACGTATAAAAATGGATGAAAACATATAAAAACGTATGAAAACATAGAAAAACGGACGAAAACGTATAAATACGGGTGAAAA
The DNA here is from genome assembly GCA_019973895.1 of Chrysanthemum seticuspe. Taxonomy (NCBI): domain Eukaryota; kingdom Viridiplantae; phylum Streptophyta; class Magnoliopsida; order Asterales; family Asteraceae; genus Chrysanthemum; species Chrysanthemum seticuspe. The sequence goes on along the minus strand of BPTQ01000003.1, from coordinate 240,693,761 downwards.
CGTATAAAAACGGACCAAAATGTATGAAACCGGACGAAAACGTATAAAAACGGACGAAAACGTAAAAAAACGGACGAAAACGTATAAAAATGGATGAAAATGTAAGAAAACGTCTAAAAACGGAAGAAAACGTACAAAAACGGACGAAAACGTAAGAAAAACGGAAAAAACGTAAAAAAAAACGCACAAAAACGGAGGAAAACGTATAAAAACGGACAAAAACAAAAAAATTAGAACTACTTTTATGTTGGCCAACAAGAATCCGGTTTTCAAAAAAGAGGGACAAGGAGAAAGACAAAAATACCCCCCACGTGGGAGGCACGTGGGCAGACTTAACGAGCCCAACTAACGACCGTTAGTGATAGGGACGAACAGTGTGACGAAACTTGGTTATAAGGATTCATGATGCAAGAAAAAAAAGGGAGGGACGAGCGTAGGGATTTCAACCAAACCACAGGGACGAATGGTGTAATTTACTCTATAGTTTATGTAGTTTGCTTTGACTTTCACTTGTGGTCTTTTGACTTATTTTTAGACTCGGATCGTCTCCAACTCTAAAACCCTAAACACCCACGGTCTCTTGACCAAACTAACATTAAGCTTGACCGTTAAAGCCCCTCACGTGCAAGTCACATGAGGGTAAATTGGTCTCATCCTTCTTTTTTTTTGGCCTCGCTTCATTATCAATCTTCAATCTTTTTCATCATTTTATTATTGTTTATCTTCACCCACTGTCCCTTCACCTTACACAACTTCTTATTATCATATACCACTTTCTCCTTAAAATCCACAAATAAAAGCACCACAACCTAAAGAAAAAATATATCTCCCCCAAAGAAACAAGTTACAACAGCTATAATATGCAAAAATTCAAGATGTTTAGACAAGATATCCTTAAGAGTTAATTACTTAAATCGTCCATGTGGTTTGTCGAGTATAATGACAATCGTCCCTAAACTTTTTTTTCCCCCCGGATCATCTCGCCATGGTTTTGACCTGTAACAGGTTTAGTCCCTAAGACTAACGATCGTCAATTTGTCTCTTTAAATCGTGTGACATGGCTAACAAGTGGGAGTATTACAGTCTTTAGGGTAAAAACTATAAAATAACAACGCACTTTTCAAAATTTTCTGACTTGAAACACTTACTTTTTTTATTACGTTACTTTACTAACGTACTTTCAAATTTTGTTCTGAGTTCACCCATATGATCAATTTATATTAAAATAATAACTAAAATGACTATATTACCCTCGGTATATGGGTGAAGTCAGAACAAATTTTGAAAGTTCGTTGGTGAATTCGGAACAAATTTTAAAAAATACAAGGGTAATATAATTATTTCAGTTATTATTTAAATATAAACGGGTCATATGGGTGAAGTCAGAACAAATTTTGAAAGTACGTTGGTGAAGTAAGGTAATAAAAAAGTAAGTGCTTCAAGTCGGAAAATTTTGAAAAGTACGTTGTTATTTTATGGCTTTTACCCTAGTCTTTATTGGTTGCCTGACTTATTTATATATATTTTTTTCAGTGTTTCTTCCTCACTTCTCACCTTTTAACACTAAAAAACCCACACACAAACACACAGTAATTCCACAATGGTGAGATGCAATAACTATGGAGCACAATCCTTCATAAAAACTTCATAGACTTCAATCAACCGAGGCAGAAGATTTTATTGTTGTGGTAAAAGAGTAAGTTTTCAATTTTTCTTATTTTGTAAAATAACCCTGATTTGACCTAATTTATTTACCTTCTTTTTAATAGGGAACAAATTGTATGATTATTGATTTGTATGATCCTCCTATGTGTGAAAGAGTTGTGTTAATCATTTCGGGTCTTTTACGTTCAATGAATGGCCTACAAGGAGCACTACACCAAAGAACTATTGAAGTTAAAAGAATGAAGATGATTTTGGTTATCATTTTTTTTAAAGTGATTTGCTTCTGGTAATGAATTAGTTGGTTGTATTTTGGTTATCAGATGGTTGAAAATTGTACGAAAGCATTTTGCAGTTTGGTAATGAATGAATGAAAGAATGGTGTATTTTGGTAATCAAAGGATGTTGTAGTTTATCAAGTTGAATGAAAAATGTTGAAGTTTATGAAAAAAAAATGTAGTTTATCAAGTTTAGTAATTTATGAATGCAAATTGTTGCAGGTTCAGTCTTTCCTACCACAATGTGTTATAAGTTCATGTCATGTGCAGTTTGTGATGGCTGTGAACCAACACAAGCATTCTGTGAACCACTACCAGCAGTTTGACCTTTGCATCTTCTTTGGTTGTGACCAACCTGCTTACACAACTTGCAAGTAACACTCTTACCTCCCCTGCTCAACTTCTCTCATTTTGCCATTTGATTTGTGTTTCTCCTCTTCTTTCTTAGCCTTTCGATTTGTAGGTGATGATCTGGGGGGATAATTGAATTTGGAACATCTGCCCAAAACTCTATACCATTGACAGAATCTTAGATCTATACATTGCCATGGTAATAGCCAATGAGATGGATGACAATCTGACTCTAGTATTCCAGTTTATATCCCATTGCTGGCTATATTCCATATGGATGAAACTGCATGTTTGCAGGGTATCACAATCAACTTCCACTCTCTACAACTACACACTTTATCCCTCATATTCACTACACACTGATCACCCCAAGGACCATTTACTTAATACAAGTCAACCCCATTCCACTCAACCTATAAAATTATATAAATTGACTAGTTATCATTCCACTGAACACTCTAAGACCATTAACATATAAAATTTCATAGATTGGCTAGTTACCTTTAAATGTCATGCTACTTTAACAATAACCTTGAACACTCTAGCAGCATTAGGTGTAAGAGGATCATCAGACTTTTCTAAACATTTACTATCCTTTTAATAAGGTATTCCCTTATGAATTCCAAACAAGTGATAATTGGCTTTTCTCTTCCATTCACCAGTTTTCTGTTTAAAACTTCACACATGTTGTTCAATAGGATATCACAGTTTCACCTACCTGCATTTTCATGAATTAGTAGTTTTAAATCTTCTGTTATTCAAAACTTATTTCAGTAAAATAAATAGGACAACATACTAGAAAAGTGAGATCTAGACCAGTGTTGTGGTGGAATCTTCTTCAACCACTCATAAGCTTCTTTGTTATGAGTTTTAAGTGCTTCCATGTTCTTGTCAAACATCTGAACAGTAGTAGCTGTTGCACATCTCCACAACAAATTCTTGTATGTGAGAATTGTTGATGATGGGACAAAAAATAAAAGGGAAAACTAGAGTGTATTTTGTCACTTTGCGTTTGGCAGGTGGTGAAGTAAGACTAAAAAAGACAATAAGACCCTCATGTGCCTCACATGAGGGGCTTTAATTGTCAAACTTAACGTCACTTTGGTCAATGGACAGTGGGTGTTAAGGGTTTCAAAGTTGGAAATTATTTAAGTATGAAAAAATGTCAAAATACTATAAGTGAAAGTCAATGCAAACCATAGGAACAATCCATGTAATTTACTCATGTAAAAACTTTAAAAACGTCACAAATTTTGATTTTATGCCAGAGAAGAGATAAATACAATAATTTGTGTTAAACACACTATTTTAAACAAGTTATAGAGCACAATGCACAACACTTATGATTAAGGGTGAGCATCGGTCCGGGACCGGACCGGACCGACAAGACAGAAGACCGAATTAAGGTAAAAACCGGGACCGAGACCGAGACTGAATGTGGTCGGTCCGGTCCGGTCCGGTCTCGGTCGATCCGTCGGTCAGACCGGACCGTTTGGAGTTTACTAAGGCCAAAATAGTTGGTTTGTGGTTCGGACCGGACCGGACCGAGGACCGAATTGGCCCAAATGCATAGACCGAGGACCGAACTGAATGTGATCGGTCCAGTCCGGTCGGGTCGTTTGCTCACCCCTACTTATGATGTATGCCAAAAAAAAATGTATATATCACCTCCCTTTATATTACTCATCATTATCACTATAATCACCGCTCACCACTAATGTAATTTCAATGTCACATTATGATATACCCTTATTAATTTCTTACTACTATTAACCACTTTAATAATAGGCTTTTGCATATATGTCCTCCCGAAAATGCAAAATTGCATATATGTCCAAAGCATGCATAAAAAGCATTGTATTATGTGCATAAAAAACTTGTACAAAAGATATATATGCAATTATTCACTTTGGGAGGGATATATATGCATTTTTGCCAAAAAAGAAAAGAAATTTGCTGTGTGTTTTGCTTGGTATAAGTAGGTCTCGCACCTCGACCAAAAGCTAACCACAACATGAACCTAATGACGAAATCAAGCGACCCCAACTACGATCACATCCACACCGAACAAAAATAAGCCCATTGCAGTTGCTCT